>VZSR01001854.1:2144560-2184940 GCA_013398615.1 Brachypodius melanocephalos | reverse complement strand
GATGACCCACTGTGGTCCCTCCCAACCTGACCCATTCTGTGACTCTGTGATATTGTACTGCCCCTTTCAATGCTGAATTGCATTAAGAAAAAGTACTCCAAAACTACGTACACTACTCTTTCTGCTGTTGCACTTGTCACTCTTCCCTTCCTCCAGAGTGCATCAAAAGCCTTCCATCCCATTCTCACTAACTACTCTTTATATCCCACATCTCCAATTTTGCCATCAAGTCCTGTCCATTAGATATTCCTCATTCCCCTTTCCTGTTCTCCCTCAGGAGACAGGCTCCCAACCACACAAGGATACATCCATGCACCTATATCCATATTAGGATTGCAAAATATGTAGTGAATGCGTCTGCTACGGATAAGGTTATGTATATTTTAACATATATTAGTTAGGAAGACGACACTTTGAAAAGAGCCCTTTCTTTAACTAAGCCAAATAAACACCAGTATTCAGCCAGAATCACAGAATGGCCTATTTAGACTGGACCTATCTATCTAGGCCTATCCTGACTTTAAAACACACTCTTAAATTTCATGTCTGAAAATTTCAACACAGTTCAAACCCAAACACATCACAAGAAGGGTGACCGTGCTCCACAATCTCCCTCAGCCTGCAGAACCTGTAGGTCACAGGTTGGGTGACATACAACAAAAAGACTCACTTCACTCAGCATTCCTGGAAACAGCTGCCATTACCTCCACCCCCAAAAGGGAGAACACAGCTCTGTGCAATAGGTTTCTCCTCCCAAACCATGCAACAGGTTCCATTTCATTACGGCTGTTGCAATAATGCAGTCCCAAAGGAATGGTGCTCACACAAGCCTATTATCCCATTTCACCGTGGAGCCATTTTGTTCATAAGCCACAAAGAAAGAAATATATCCCAAAAAAACGCTGACAGAAGCTAAACAACCTTGACACTCACAGAGCAAAAAATATGATTAATAGTCTCAACTGTGAGATGGAAAGAACATTTTATGAATGTGTGACCATCACAAAGCTCACTCTTCTAATATTAATAATGTGCAACGGGGGAAAAAAAAGAAGAAAGCAAAATTCTTTCCCCTTCCTTTTTAATATGAGGCACTCGTATAACAACAATGCAAACTAGGTTTTAGGCACAGGAGAAAATGAAATTAAATTCTTACTTTAGAGGCTCAGGAGGGAGTTTAGTTCCTGAAAGGTTAATCTGCATCAAAGCAAGTGAGCTGCTGAAAAACTGTTTGAAGGAAGGAGGGACTTCTTTTCCTTTTCTGTAAGAAAACAAATTCATTAAGAAGTAGCATTTAGACACTCCTCATTCCAATAAATAGTGAATGCAAGCCACCAGAAATGTAATGATCTTCTACAGTTTAATTGCTCTACCTTAGGCAGTTCTGTAATCAGCGGCTCTCAATTAGCTTAGAATTATAATGTCATCAAAATGTTGATTCAACAAACAATCCTCACAACTGCATTGCTGCACAGAAGACATTACTATCTACCTTCTGTTCCGTGGACTACAAAGAATGATCATTTAGGTCTGGTTAATAGTGAACATACTTACATCTCACAAGCAGATGATCAAACAGGACATGAACAAAACCCTGAAACTGCTTTTTCACCACTAGAAATAATTATTCAATGCTAGAATACCTTAGTATCCATTAGGTGTGATCTCTGATAAGGACCCAATGCTTTAATCTGAAGAAAATGGAAGCTAATATTTCCTACAATGCAAGTACTCTAAAAAGTAAATGCTCAATCTCAAAGACTTTCAAAGGGAGTTCCTCCCAGAAGAAGACAAAACAGGACAAAAAGCATTTGTAAGCATCATCGAATCATGAAAAATACAAACTTTAAAAATCATATATAAAGAGGAATCAAGTCAATCAGACTTCAAAGCTATGCCCTTTAGAGACAAAAGATACATATAGACTTTCTGCTGCACCAGTATCACACAAACACATATTAGACATGGTAGCTTACTTTACAGATCTTTAGCAAAGAGCAGAAAGGGAAAGAAAACATTTTGCTTAGAATAAATAGTGCCTATTTCATTGAGCACTAAGACTTCTAAGGCTTTATAAAAAAAGTCTTAGATTTATTCTTAAAAAGAAGGGTGTTACATAAGCACAAGAAATTATAAATCAAAATACTGCAGGAATTGAGCGTAATGACATTTAAATCGTACCTGTGAGAAAACAGAGTCCTTGAGAGGCTAAGAACAGCTAGATGCTGAAGACACCCACGAAGAAGGGCTCCACACACCTGGTTCAAAATAAGGGCAAATCATTTTACTTCATATTAACCCAAAAAAGCACCTAGGGATAGAAGGCGGGCAGTGTTTCTTTGGTATCGAAATAGCCAACAAAAAAGGTCTTTACCATGTCTAGTGCACACTCCGTGTTGGATAAATCCAGGTGAACAAGGGCATTTGGCTGGGCCAAAAAATTGTACAGGCTCTATAATTATTGGACAGAAAGAATTACAGATGTTAGTTTTTATATTATGACAACAGTTACTGGATCACTACCTATCGTTGCATTTTTGGCTTTTACTATAAAATCACCTGAAACCTCACCTAATCAATACAACCTGTTTTACTTTTGCAGGCTATCATTTTTCTACAAAACAGTGGGAAAATGGAGCTACAGACTACATTTACCCAACATTTCTCTTAAAGCACCGGTCTTCAGTTATTGCATTTAACTTTCACAGCAGATGATAATTAATTAAGATGATAATTAAACAAAGATCTGTGATGTCACTCAGATTGCTGTTACACTTCAGAAAGGCTAATTGGTTTTTAAGTTAGACCCAGACCCTTTAAGCATGAGGGAAGCAACTAATTTGCACCTTAAGTCCATGGTTAGTTCTTAATATCAGCTGCACATTACAGGTTTAGGGGAGAGTATAGAACAGGTAACAAGATTTTAACATTGATGGCTTCAATACTCTATAGATTATGTCATGTAAATGTTAGCATATGTAAAACTTCTCACTACACACTGTTTCATTTTGGGCTCTTTTTAGTCTCAGAGAGCAACACAGAAAGATAAAAGTGTGACCTAATTCACAGAAAACTGGAAAGCTCAACTCCACATGAAATCCAGCCAAACAGTGCATGCTTAACATTTCTAAAATAGATCCATGTTCTCAAAAATTAGGTCATTTAGCCCCTATACCGACAATACAAGAGAGGTCCCCACTTTAAAAATTTCCATGCTTTCCTAGGGTTTAATTGCTGAATAACATGATTTCCTTGTTCCTGTTAGAAAACTGATTCCACAGATTAAGAGCTCTCAGTATTAATAACCTTTATCTCTGAACCATACATCAGACAGGCTAAGAAGAGCCCCATTTCCCGCATTTATCTCTTAAAATACTGTAGGCAGACTTTAGGTTTTTTAAACACTGTCTGCCAAAGATTAATTTATTACATTTTATTTTACCTTTTGTTTTTACATTATTTACTATGTTATTCTCTCAGAGTAATTCACTGTGTGTCTTTACTTACATTTAACTATTTATTTGACAGCTTTAAAACCCTGTTGTCCCACTGACCCTTTCATCTCGTGTCTGAAAAGGCTAGTTCTCTAAATATGCTGATGAATCAGCAAGTAAGATATGTGAAAAAGTCATAAAGCCATATCTGACCGCACTTTAAATTTTGAGATTGGTTGACTGTAGTTTTGCATCTTCTACATGTTCAATACTTAGAATTCAAAACCTGACAGTTACATGCACATAACTTTTGATGTGAAAGAGAAATGCAAATGTAACAGTCAAAAAGTGAATATATACAAATTGAGAAGTAAGTGGATTTCATTATAGAGGAAATAGAGCTCCACCCTCATGGAAATTGATAAACTGAACAAAGGAGTTTAAAAAACAATTACATTCTTCAAAGAACCATGGGTTTCAACAGCACACATCGAGGAGCTGCACAAATTTATTTATACAAACGAAAATATTGAAAAGCAGAAATTAATTCTTTACAAATCAAAAGAAATAATTTGCTTCCAACCTTCTAAATGGAAAATTTGTAATACTCTTATCATTAAAAAGATGATGAGGGATTTTTAATGGCATTTTGTCACTTTCAAACAGAACTCAGAGAGAATGGTAAGTCCACTGAGAAAAAGTGGTACCCTTGGACTTTTCTCATGTATCAGCAGAAACCAAAGGCATGAACTAAAATCATGTGGATTATTTTTAATTGTGTGGGGCAGTTCTCTGACTTTATACCAAAGAGTAGAAAGAAAACTGTTATTTTCTACCCCTACTAAAACTGTACAGAAATAAAGGCCAAAAAAGGATCTAAACAAAAAGGTTTTTCCCTTTCTCTCAACCAACACCCACTCATTATCTCCCCAGGGAGAGGAAGGTGCTTACTGAGAGATCATCTCCGCGGAGCGCGTTCCCTGAGAGGTCAAGATAGACGAGCGTGCTGGCGATCAGCGAGTTGGCACTCAGTGACTGCGAAAGGCTGTTCACCCCTGCCAAAAAACAGGCCACAACTCAGCTCAGCTGTCTCCACACGACACTGGCCCAGAGCCTGCAAGGGCGCAATTCCAGCGAACACAGACGCACACAAATGTTGAAGGACCTCCCACTGCCATCACTGAACTGCAGCTGAGGAATACAGAGCACCAGGCAGACAAGAGACCTTTTCCTGACACAGCATGCCCAGTTCCACCTGCACCAAGCTCTCCCAGCTTCCCTAATGGAGCCACAGTGGGTTATACATCCCAGATTCAGGATGTATCCGTATCCATTTCCAAACAGATTTTAAAAACACAGTTTACTCCATAATTTTAAGCCAGTGTCTTCCTACAAACCAATATTTAGATAAAAGTATTTATGGAAGTAGATGAAAGCATCTGTGGAAGACCAAGTACATTAACAATTATAATTGCCGGAACTTCAAAAGCGACTGATGAGACCTAGAAATTAAAAATATTTCAATTAATGTATTTGCCTATAATTTCATAAAAATAGTTAATTAAAAGTACCAAGAGATGCATAAAGACTCTTAGTTGCTTATCAGAACAAAAACATATTTTTCACATTAAAGTCAAAAAACTCACATTGGGAACAAACCAGTCAGGGCTGAAACTTCTCAGCTTTTCAAAACACAAATTAGGACACGGCTATTTCTGATTCCTTCAAATCTAACTTTCATCTGAGGGCTTTGCAGCTTATCATCAACTTCTCAATTTATTGCAGATTGTCTTTGCTGCCTTTTAAGCCTACATGCATGTGTTTCTTACATGCATAAGCATCACTGTGTCCTTTAGTTGATGCAGCCATTTTTTTTCTAAGTGCCTGGCCAAAGCTACAAAGAAGGCAAGTGATCTACTACACAACATTCAACAATTTCTCAAAGCTGGTCAGTGAAGTTGGCATTGAATTGGCATTCAATGGATGAAACATGTCCAGTCTTTACTTAAAAACTGTTATGAAACTGATTTGCCAGTGAAGATGTGGAAGAAACAGCTAGCAAGCTACTGGAGACAAAAATACCTACGTCAGTCCTTTAATTTTCTGAGCTTTCAAATATTAAGAAAGTCTCCCATATTAGTAGTATGACTCCTGGTTTCAGGAGACTTTTCAAACTGAAACTATCAAAGCATAGCAACACCTTTGTCAAGTCTCAAATCTTTTCTGCTTAGTGTCATTTTTCTTTTAGCCTGAGATGGTGGTGTTGAATCTATACCCTACTGCTAAAGGTAAACTGCAAACTAATACGTTGTGAAACTCCCAAAGATCTAAAAGCTCTGTTTAAATGCTTGACATTACAGCTTTGGATATATTTTAATGAGTCTTCTCAACAGCATTTACATGCAACAACAACAGGAAGGAACAAATGCAATTTTGTCCTGGTTGCTCGATGGTACCTAGTTATCGCTTGGGGTTCCAGCTGGGTCAAACTATCAGCAACTCAGTATGTACAACCAAGAACCAATTCTGGCAATTCAGCAGCAGTGTCTGAGTTTGAGGGAGAAGAAGAGCTGTCAAATAATTCATAACATTGCTGCTTGCTTCATGCTTAAAAAGGGCCAACTGCTCAAAATCAGCCACATCAGCGAAGGCAAATAATGTGAATGAGGGATTTTTTTAATTAGCCTCTGGCTTGCGCTCCGAAAAGCAAGCTTTATCTTTGAATGAGTACACTAGAATTTTCCATTTAACCAGAATCTTCAAATCAATAAATTTATGTTTGAACTTCACACTACCTCATGCTATACTCTAACAGTAATCTCACTTTCATTTGCAGACAATCTTTTATGCTCTTTTACCACTCTCAGGAGGATCAGACTGTTAATAGCTCTCAGGAACTTTGAGATAAAATATTTGAAGAAAGATCAGCTGGGAAGTTGCCACCTGAACTTCACTTGTCAGTCTTAGAAACTAATCTCAAATAGAAAGCACTTTTAAAATAAGGTCAAAACCCCTGAGGGATTGTTCTGAATTTCTGAAAAGCCTAATTTTTTTTAATATATATACATATATATTCAAATTTTTTAAAAAAGGTTGAAGGAAAAAATATGTGCACTTTGGAGTCTACTGAATCCAAGATCCAAGGACTCTTTTAGATTGTCTCCACAGAAAGTATTACAAGATCAAAAATAGCCTCCCAAGTTTAAACCAAATCATTACTGTCTTCTTAGGTTAGAGAGAAACTGACAGCTTTGCAACAACCTGAGTTGCTTCAGGTCCTGAGGGTTGTAAGAATTCCCATTTTAAGACATGGCATATACTATTTTTAAGAAATACTGATGAGCTGCCATGGGATAACATTAATGGTAACATGTTACTCTGAAGGACATCAGTATTAGATGTACTGGGAAATATTTTCAGCTTTTGCTTAAAGATCATCTTTAAAAAGTATGTTAACAATCTTCAGATTATTTTAATAACCTCAGAATTCATTTTCACTGACAAGAGTTGTGTGGGTGAACTTCATCAAGCTGGCATTTATTCTTTATGAAGAAGGAAATGTTGGTAAAGTGTTCTCTTGATGCAAACTTCACAACCACTTGCTGAAATAATTCAGCTCACATGAAGCAAAGTAGAGAATGAATGAATATACCAGAACTGCATAAATTGCTGTTAAATTCACAAGTATCTCATTTCAACAGTACATGTTAGATTAGTCAAGATTCTTAATGAACTGTCACCGAAAATTGAGTTTAGCAGTAGAAAACAACAACCCCAGAGTTTAATAAAAGTATTTTTAGTGAAAATCATTATTGAATAAATTCACCTTAGGATTTACTTAAGCATAATAAGAGTCATAGGCACTCATAATAAAACAATAAAAAAGTCCTTTACCCCACCCATATTTCCCTAGGTCATTCCTTGAAGCTAAGGAGAATACAGAATCTGCACTTCACAGAGCAATAATAAACAGGATAAAAGGGCATGGTTTCTATCTGATATCAGCTAATGTCCTTCATACTGTTAACTCAGTCATCTTTTCCAGGTCATCAACATCTACAAAAAAGCAGCAACAATGTCAGTGTGGTTTTTCTATTTTTAACACCCCATTACCTATACAGGAGACACTGGGTTTGTGCAATTTGTGTCAGAGGTCACTGCTTCTGCTATTTGTAAAACAAAAATGCAAAAAATCCTGAAAGCTTCTGACTTGTGCTTCACTGCTGTTATTGCTTTTAAAATACACAACCATTTCAATTACAATATCAAATCAGAAATCTGTAAATTATAAAACAAAGAAGTCTTTAGTCAGAGCAAGTCACTCACCAGCCACTGTCACAATGCTTGGTTTCATAAAATAACTGTGTACAAAACATTTGGAAATTTCCCGAACACATTTTTGCTTCAGACATTTTTTTGAAGCGCATATGAAGCGTATCTTTCATGCCAATCCTAATTTCAGTCTTCCTTTATAACACAGGCTCAAACTTCACCTCTACAGAAGCAAGGCTGAGTTTTATCAAAGTGCTGAAGGTTCTGCTACTCAGAACCCAGCCCAGGGTTCAGCAACCCAGGGCTACAAAGAAGCAGCTGCACTGCTGTGAAAATACATGCAAATAATCTACAAAATTAATTATTTTATAATCTGATTAGAAAGAGTATTTTTTGTATGCAAATCTGAAAGTTTTAGAAGAGAAAAAAGAGACATATTTATAAAATGTACCTTTAGGTGACAAGGAGGTTTTAGATAAATTTAAATGCTTCAGTCCCTTTGGAAGTTTGGCAAACTGGATGCTCAAAGATGACACACCTGTTGAGGAAGCAAAGACAACATGGATGTTTTCAGGTGAGCTCTTGTGACCTCAGGTTTTCCCAGCAAATCTCAGCAAGGCCAAACTGCACTGGTGACACTTGAGGAGGAACTGCACCCACTGTGCAGGTGGGTTCTGCCATTTTATGAACCTTTTACTGATGCAATCAAGATCCCTGCTGTGCCAACCACTGAACAGATTGGAAACTTTGTTTTTAACCATCAGTAATCCTCCTCAATTAGTTTTAAAACTTTGTAATACACACACACTCCTGAGAAGGAGTCAAAGTGAAGCTATTACACACATTAAGCAGTCAGCACTTGGAACATCTGGAAGTTTTATGTTTCAGGAAAAAAAACAAATTTAAAAATCTAGGTGTAAACTAAAACCCAACAATGCTGTTTCACATGAAACTTCAAACCGGTTTTATTTTCTTTTAAAAGGACGGGCTGTCAAGGTAAGAAAGGCACCCACATTAGCTAACATCACTCTCTTTTTCTGAGGCAAACCCTAAGAGCCTGAAACCTTTACCAAGTCATAATGGCCACTTAATCCCCTTACAGCAGCCTGCAGGCTACCAGCCAGGACACAGGCTTGGAAATGCCACAACTGCTTGCAATCATAAACAGTAAATCCTATTAAGATGCTAACACAGACTGGACTACCTCAGCACAAATTCAACAAAAGAAGAAAACCATAGGAAGGCACTTTTCATTAAAGCCTTTACCCAGTGTGTCCAAGTTCCCCACTCCACAAATTTCATGCTCCATTTTAAGCAAAAGATTGAAATTTGATTAAGTGGGCACATCCTAAATAACAATGCAACTAAGCTGTGAAATATTTATTAGAGGAATAAATCGACATAGAAACTCCAGGCTTAACCTGAGGTGTGAAATACAGTCATCTACAGCAATTCATTTGGAGAGAAAAGGGCACAGAGAAAGAGGGTAAAACCTTCTACTTGACTGAAAACATAGTAAATTAAAAAGCTGATACCCTTCCACACACACAGACGTGAAACAGCCTGTGAAACTGTAGGTCACATACCTATGTTTACTCTGGTTTTATTCTGTTTTACTCATCATTGATAATGAAGCAGGCAGCTCCTTGCAGGTACTGTGATAGGGGATTCTTTTTAAATGCTCTCTGTAAAAGCATGTTGTGTGCAACACCCACGCACCTCAAAACAATGCACATTTTTTTTATTTATATTGCTAAAATATTAGACCCATGAGATCTTGGAACCATTTACTATAAAGCACAATGGTAACCAGATATCTTCACCAATTTTCAGCAAGAATGAATCAAATCATACTAACAGGATTTTCTTTCACATCTCTATAAGGATAATCAGTATCACTAAGGATACAACAAATGTAATTTTTGCTGTTAAGCATTTTGACTAAGACATGCAGTAAATAGTCTGCATGTTGGCAGACCAATTATTGTTCAAGCCAAGCTGAACAATTTTCACATCTTACTAGTGTGGGGGTTAAGTTATAACTATAAGATACAGGAATCAGGTGTAGAAAAGAAAAAATTCTTCTTTTTACTCTGTCCCTTGAACACCTTCTAAGTCACTCATTATTGCTAATGGCATAACAGAGATGAGAGTTCACATGGCAGAAATGGAGTTAGCTGCATCCAGGCACACAGTTTGGAATTTGAGTACTACTAGGCTTCAGTATGTTTGTTTTACATTACTTTTAACAAAATATGAGATTAAATTCTGATCCTAGCAGAGCCAAAAGCAAAACTGCCATCACTTCAGTGTGGCTAGATTTTCACAGACAAGATTGATAACAAACTTTCCAGGTGTTAGTCTAACAAATATTGACAGTACCATAAATGACAGCCAAACACAAGTTGAGACTGCTCTCAATAAAAAAATCACTGTGTATAAACACTGCACTGTATCTGAACTGAAGAAAGGTCCTATGCTTTAGGTCAACTAAACCCACTTCCCATGTTGTTGAAATACAGGCAGCTGCATTAATATATAATAATATAATGCCTTCACTCATTGGTACTCAACAATATATAATAGCTTAGTGCATGTTTGTCTTCATACAAGGTACAAAATGTTCTTCTCCAGAAAACAAACAACTCTGTGATTTCCCTTATAACTGCAAAATAATCTAGTTCCAGTTCCTGCAGGTGATTTTTCAAAAGCTATTTCTAAAATCTATGTTTATATGAATCTCCACTTTTACTTGTGAAATTCTTTCTACTACTCCAGTTTACCAAAGTCAAACCTACCTTGCACCCAGGGAATTTTCTTGAACTGAAAAGCTGCAATATTTGCACATTGCAATTATAATTAATTTCTAAGTACTCTATAACCTATCTAATCCTAATGAAAAGGTCAAATCTTAATTGCGTATTTGATGGGAGAGGCTGAGATAATGAAAAAACCCCACTAATTTCTCCAAGTTGTAGTTCCTGCATTTCATTTTTGTCTTATATGTGGATACTGTAGAATGACTCGAATCTGTGGGTTTGCTGCAAAGAAAGCACCCCATGGATATGTTTAAAAAATGAAAAAATAATCCCCTGCACTGTAGAGTACCCAATGTTTGGTCAATTGTTTTGCTTCCAAGATAAAAATGAGTTCTTTTGGAAAAAAAAACCCTTTCAAATAACACAACCTAAATACAGTTCTTCAAAAGCAGAATCAACAATGTAGCAGCCTTTTTTCCAGCTTTCAACAGAAATTTCTGTAAAATGCAGTAGGCCTAGGGCACATTGTAGCAATAATGTTCTTCAGCACGGCACTGGCTTTCATGTGATAAGAATCCTTAACGAGGACAAGCAATAATCAGCAGGCAAGGGGTAATCAGAAGAGTTAAAGCAATTCATGTGAACAATTTCAAATAAGAAACTACTCAGAACAGGTTAAAAACAAAAACATTATCATACTCGCTTCTAGTCAAAAGAAAAGTGATACAGATGTAGAAAGGAAAAAAAAAAACCCTTCCCAGCTATTTTTCTCCTCACTGAACCAGCAAAAAAGAAGAGGCACCTACAAAATTCTGTGTTAACAACATTCTGAGTCCATCAAGTTGCAATCAGAATGAACAGCCTTTCTACTCTGAACTGTGACAGCAAAGAGAATAGAAAATTTCCCCCAAACAAACCAAATGAAACAAGGAAAGGTTCACTGTGTAAAATGCTTATTTTTCTTCTAGCCCAAGAGGAGCACAAGATAGTCTGATCCCAGAACACTGTGTGCCTGGAATGCATTAAGTGAAGCAAATGGAAATCTCACATGGGCAGCGCTGAAGGGTCAACTCCAGACTGAAAGAATGTAACCTTATCTTAAAAATAAATGCCTCTTGGGTGAAAAAAGAGTAGACAAGGAAGAGGAATGACTTGATATGTACGGAAATCATGCCTAGCAGTGCCTAGTCTGAGAAAAGCTGAGCTGTTCAGCTTGATTTTCCATCTTGTGGAGTTAACAGCACTTTGCTCCATAGGAATGCCAGTTATGCCCATATTACTGAATATCACCAAGACCTCAGAACAGGCCAGGCTAGCACGGAGCTGAGAAAAAGGGGTAATTTTCATACTAAAAAGAAATATGGCATTACAGCTGACACAGAAACACAAAACCATCAGAAAAATACAATCCAAGAAACAAAGTTCCTTGCGCTTCATCTTCCAACTGATTACACTGCTTTTAAAAATGCACACCTCTGAAAAACTAGAGGGGCTTTTTTATCCTCTAGTCCTAAACATGTGTTTTATCTTCTTTTAAAATCTAGGGTTGGTTCAAGACATTTAAATATTTCTCAATACACTAATGGATATGCGTAAGTCAAAAAGAATGGCAATTCTCAGCCATTTGTGAACAACAGAAATTTACAGTAGCATTACACACAAAACAATAATCTATTTTTTCAGGCAAAGTTGAACAGAGCAGCAACAACCCTCCTATTACATTTATAGAAAGAGGAAAAGGTAAATGTTACAGTACCTCTGTCTTCAAGTGGATTACTAGCAAGGTTGATCGTATGGAGTCCTGAGTTGGGATTATGGGCTAGGGCACTGGCTAGTTTTTGTGCAAAATCCCTGCAACAAAAAAGAGAGGGAGAAGGAATCCTGTTATCTCCTCTGTCAACAGCACATTCGAAGGCTTAAAAGCATCAAGGGATTACTAGACACAAGTGGCCTTTGCTACTGCAGAGCACTGATTCCTCATGGTTCTAAACAATGCTTATCTGGCTAATTTGCTATCTTTCACAGGGAGTTACTTTGTTATTTATTTATTCTGTGACCTAAGAGACTGAAGACTATACAATCAAAGCTTAAAATGCTTTTGAGAGAGATCTGAAGGTATAAAATAGGAGTTACACAGAGTAACTCAAAACTTGACCACATCTTCCATCTCTGCACGCCACAGGATTTGGAGATACACATCACCTTGTACACCACCACCTCCTTCACTCACAAGCCATCCTGCTCACTTGCAGCAGCTTTCTGCCAATACTCACTCAAACAGATGGGCTTTGCAGCATATCCAGAACCTCACAAAACAGCAGGAATAGCTCTCTTGAAGAACAGCAGCACCCTGATGAGCTGCTCTTTTGCTTCCCTTTACAGTAAGAGGCATCAAAGGGCGTGCCTGGCTGATCACAGTCTCAGCAATGTGAGATGTGGAGTTATCAGTTCTGTAAGGCTGACAGCAGCCAGGCCAGGTAGCACAGAGAGCCTTGAAGCAACTTTAACCAACTATGGTGGCTAGATGTAGTAGCAGGACGGACCTCTGTTCCAAAGCCACGTGAGAAGCAAGGAAGCACTGCCCCATCTGAAAGAGCTTTGCTGCAGCTGGACTGCCACAACCCACAGCATGAGGTTGGAAGCTAGCCTGGGTTTTCTTGCACACCACATTGTCACACTCTGGTGGAGACATGTTCTTGCATAAAGTCAGAAGGCTGGTGTCTTACCAGCTCTAAGACAAATCCTCAAACCCGTTCTCATACCAACTGAGAAGTTATGATGTGATAAAGGACTAGACCTACTGTGGGTTTTTGATAAAGTGAGGCTGTAACTTCAGTGTTCAGTGTAAGTGTTCAGTGTAAGTTAGACATCGAGATACACAGCAAAACTATGTTTGAACTTCCCTCTTCTTCTGTGTCCCTAAAGTACATTATTTCTCCTCCTGTAGGCCAGTGGTGGAGAGCCACCAAATGCTAATTAACACTGCCTTCTTGACTTGGAACAGAACCTGCCTACCAGCAAACTCTGTGCTGAGAACCACAGTGGAGGTAGCATCCTCTCCTAGTATTTGGAAAAGAATGGAGACTGAACAGCAATAGCCTCCATAGCTTTTGGTTATCTGCAGTTGCAAAGTTTACTGGAGTACAGAGATGCTCCAGGGAAGTTTAGTTTTCCTTTGAAATCCTATGTTCTTCTGGGGCTAGAACCGGTTCCAGCACTGCAGATGCATGATGAAGGGCTGCCTTTAGGAAAAACATATTCTCTTCCTAAAATACAAGCAGCAAGTGAATACAAACACTAAACAAAAAGAACTTCTGGACTTGAAACTTTGCCACCTGACAGGCCCCAGGGTCTCCTGCTTTGCTACCAGCTGCTCCTGCAGAAGACTATGGATCTCCTATAGGTCCTCAGTGACATTTGCCAACATTCTGGAAATCCTCCAAAATTTCAAATGGTGCTAGATACCTGCCCTTAGGCAACTGAATCAACTCCTTATGTCCAGCCAAGAAAAATGAAGTTTTGAGTTAAAAAGCAAGAAACCCTTTCCTCTTGAGAAGTTTCCTCTTCTTCCTTTATCCCTAACAGATTCTTGTCGTTACAATACTTTGCCTACACCTCCAGGCTTGTTTACAAACTCTGCTCCAGCGTTTGCCAACGATACAGGCAGGACTACCAGAACATTTTGGACAACTGGAGTGTGTGTGAACTACTTAGCAAAGGCACAGCAAACTGACTTCCACCAGAAAGCATTGGATTATCTCTACTGGGCTCACAGGGCTCCAAGGCTCATTTTGGAAAAAAATAATACAACAAATATGACACTGTGCAGCCTCTGCCACAACCAGAGGCACCTTGGCTCTGCTCATGGCGGAACATCTCTTCCCCTCCTTTGTTCACTATTTGTTTCAAGTCATAAAATTTGTTACTTCTTTTGGCTGAACACTTATGAACAGAGCATGTGGTGTAAGTCTGAAACTTTATACAAAGTATCAAGCTTGCTCTGTATGCATTACACAGCCATGCTTGGCTGAAACAAGCTTACTCAGGCTTGGAGGCAAAGCCCCAAAAAGATTCAATCTAACTATACATAAGACAGACCAAGGATATTTCAAGGGAAAGAATACCACCAATCTGGAAATCACAGACAAACAAAACAATTCCTTGAGATCTGTCTAGACAACATCCCTGTAACAGAAAAAAAAGAGGATGTGTGGGAGGAAGCAACACTGTTAGGTCTAAGGACACTGAGACCCATTCAAGAAGGGGAAGATAAGACTTCACATGACTGTCAAAGGCCCTCGGATACCAGCAACAGGCACTTCTGTCGTTCCCCATGTGGCAGCTGGCCACTCCCTTTGGAACAGGGCTGCACAGGACAGCGTGAAAGGAGGCAGGGACATTCTGCCTGCCAGCTTTCAGAGAGCATGTAAGTGCAACAAATAAATCACTTGCACCAGCTCCTGCAAAAAGGCCTTAGAGACTAGGAAGTCTGTCTTGCAGTTCCATGGAAATGACAGAATATCCTGAGTTAGAAGGGACTCCCAAGTATTGAGCCCAAGTCCTGGTGCTGCACAGGACACCCCAAAAACCCCACCATGTGCCTGAAGTTGTTGTCTAAATGCTCCTTGAGCTCTTGTAGGGTTGGGGCCATGACCAGTGCCCCAGGGAGCCTGTTTCAGCACCCAAATATCCTCTGGAGGGAGAACCTTTTCCTAATATCCAAGTCCTTGCCATTTAGCATCTCCCAACAGTGCAGGCCAAGGGCAGCTCCCACCATACACAGCCTGTGCCTGTCAGGCCAAGCTGCAAAGCCTGGTAGACACCAAAGCCCAGCCTAATTAATAGGCTGAGCTGCTCACTCAGAAATCAGTATTTTGGTTACCACATTTGGTTTATTCTTCTAAAATACCTCAGGGATTAAACCATTTTTCAAGCTCATTTTTCTGGGCCAGCCTGAATTACTCTGCTCTCCATGAAATCTGGACATCACGTATGTTCAATAAAACATTCACCAAAACTTTAGTGATTGCTGTATGCATTGAAACCTCCCAATGTTACCTAACTGCATCCTTTATGTGTCGTTAAAGCAATAGCAATGGGGATAAAATTTCCAAGAGCATCTAAACTGGCACAAATCTTATCAGACAAAGTCTTTAATTTGACATCCTGTTTTTCCCAACAGGAAGCCCACACTTCCCTAGTTCTGGGTCATTATTACTGCTATTGCACAATAGTTTGCTGTTTCATCACTTGGGAGGATGACAAGTGGATAGGAGGCTGTGGCCCAAACCAAATCACAGAAATGAGTGGCTGGAGACAGAAAAGAACAGAATCATCTTAAACTGACTCTCCTGCAGGAAGAAATATGCTCTTGCAGCTGCTTGGGTTACTTCTTACAGATTTACTCTTGGTAACTCTTTCTTAACCCTGGTTTGATGTTCTATCACAGCTCATTAAAAATGACTGGTCTGCAAGCCATGGGAAGGAAGATATCCAGCAACAACAGGATGTCCTAGCAAACAGACATGAAAAATGGCAAAACTGACAAATGCATCCTTGGCACAAACAGACAGTGTTGATCAGAACAGATACACACCAAGGCACAATGCCAAACACCCTCCACGTAGATGGAGACATGAAAACCAAAGTCACAGGCTGATTATCTGTCAAGTCCCATTAAAACTGAAAGAAACTAATCCAACTGTGATAAATTAAGGTAGTGCAAAGGTAGTCAACATATCCTTTAATATTAATGATTATCACTAGATTTCAGGCACATACTGGAAGAAAAATGAGATTAAAACCAGGGGCTTATGTTTGAATGACAACTATTAAAGGCAGTGCACTAGTGATCAGAAAGTTCATGTATTATTCCAAACTCGACCTCATATTTCTTGTGTCACTAGGCGATTTTCTTTTAAAGGCAATTCAATGCAAAGTGCACTTTAAAAAGGAGGAAAAGACTCCACAATAGAAGAGGAGACAACGGAAGGCACACCAAACATCTCTCCTGTGCTTGTTTCCCGTTATTTGTAATTCTGCACAGTGTCCAGCTTCTTGCACCTTTACACTACTTTTTAAATTTAAAAAAAAATATTCATTAGTTCTAGAGTTTATCTTGTATACATTGTCTTGGACACTACCCTAGCACTAAAACAAGCACTATAAGGACAAACTTGCACAGCTGGAACTAACTTGAACTTCACTTCTATTTCCTGTGAAGGGAGGAAAAAAGCAAATACCTTGTAACTACAACTCACTGTATTTAAAACATATGTAGGGATTTAACTGTATGGCTTATTTCTGTGTATCTTCCTTCTAAGTCTATGGCAAGCCATTAAACTTACTGATCTGTTGCTATCTTACTAGCAAGCCATTACTGATCCACTTTCCTCAAAAAAGTTGTTAATGTAGAAGTGCTGTTATATTTGAGCAGACAGAAATCCACATCAAGATAACACCAGCTCATTTGGAAATGAAACAACAACAATCTGTTATGCAAGATGGATTAATATGCTTTTTCAAACAAAACCTAAACCACTGCTTTTTAAACAACAAAAAGGTGTTGATACTTCTGTTGGAGCTGTATTTGGAGTGGGATAGTATGGGCCAGTTTAAGGTTCATCCTCTCTTTCAATCACTTTGCTCCACTTAGTCCAACTCTCCAAGAAGAACCTTAAAAACCACCACTTTAAAGAGATTTCTTGGACATATGGACCCTCTGGAAAACCTGATAAAAAGCTTGTGACTAGAGGCTCATCAGAACTAGGCAGACATTGAGCACAGCTTTTTTAATGCTTATTCTGGCTAACATACATCACACATCCCTTTTGGTGGGGGTAAGCAACATCTAAAGCGATATTTTGAGGGAATTACTTACGTTCTAAGCCCGGCATTCTCTAACACCAGTTCTTCCAACCGACTGGACCTACTCACCACTCGCAGGATCTGCTCACAGAGATCAGTGGACTGCCACAGAAAAGACAGAACAGTGTTAAAGAACACAAACACGGAGCACACAGTCATTGAGTTAAGCTGTACATCGTAATGGGATCCAAGCCACAACCATCTTCTTGTTATACATAAATAGGAAGTAAAAATACCAGAAACATCCAGGAGAGTCAACAGAAGACTTCTGGAAAAGACTCAAGAGAAACAGGAGGCAGACTAAAAGCAAGTAACTAATGAACCAGGCCACCTAACCAAAAGGGGCAGAATTTTTATAATGACAACATAAATCATGTGGCTGAGAAAAAACTCTCACCTAATTTTTAAAGAAATTTTACTCATATGCATGCTACTCCTGCAGAAAAAAAAGTGTAACTAGTGCAAAGGAGAATAAAGCCTGACCAGGAATGACAACTAAACACAAAAAAAGATGTAAGAAGGCAAAAAAAAAAAAAACCCCAAACCCAAAAACCCCCTAAAAAACAAAAACAACAACAACAATAACACCAACAAAAAACAACCCAAAAAAACAAACCAAAAAACCTCAGGAGAAAAAGCACCCTAGCTAGAGAGGTCCTCCAAAGACTCCCAAGGACTACTGGTTAAGGGCCAGTATATTTGAGTATGAATTCTTCCAGCCTACGCAGAAATAAATCCCATCTCACATTCTTACTGTTGTTGAATTCTAGAATTTGCATGGATATTTGTAAGTGCCATGAACAAAACATGACAACAAAAGAGTTTGTTTTCTCTGCTCATTCAAACAGAGATAAAACCACAATCATTCAAAAGCCATGCAATTAACTCTGTAGCTCATCACCTTTCATTATAAACTTTTATTTTGCTTCTGGATTTGACTTTTCTTTTTCCCCCCGCATCTCACATTAACCAGTGCTCATGTGCTATCCAAACCTGAATTTCAGTCATGATCATGAAGTACTAAAACTATTCTGTTACCTGCCTTCAAAAGCAACAAAGTGACATTCATAGCTGGGATATCTTTGTCTCTAACAACTGTCTGACATTTTCTAGATTGCGTATTTTTCAGGGTTTGGGCTTTTTACTTTCAAACTAAAAACAAAACTAAACAAAACAAACTGAAATAAATCTGCTCTACCACACACTTAAAATCTTATTAATCCTTTACACAGCAAAGGTTGACAATTTTTGGTGAAGACTGTCAACTCAGCCATCTTCCCAATACTTTCTTTACCATCCATGTTTCAATAATTCAGAATATTAACACAATCTTTCTACAAGTATTGTAGAAAGTTTCACGCCTGTTCCATGAAACCACTGTGTATCAAACACAACGTCAGAGTGGGACTTGTGAAACACAATGCATTGGATGGCCTCCGGATATGTCTGACCCCATAATGACCCTTGGCAGTGCTCTTATGGCATGGATTTGCTGTCCAACTATCTCATTTCCACATTTTTGACTTAAAAATGGAATGTGTGGAAGGTAAGAGGTTGGGTTTTTTTAAAGTAACTGATGCATTTTCTAGACTGACAAAGTTTATTTGTTTTCCGCAGGAAAGCAAAAAGAAAAATCCCCGAAATGTTCACATAAATGTATCTCAGACAGATAACAGGGCCAGGTTTTGTTCTAAACAAACTACACCAGCCAGTCTTCTAACTAAGCAAACTATCTAATTTCACTGAAGCAGAAACTGATTAATTGCATTGTACCTTTTGACAATGTTGATTTTAACAGCAAACTACAAAAGCACTAAAAATACCGCCAGCTTCATTCCATGCATGACATTGAGATGTCCCAGCAGGAAAGAAGTTTTTTGACTACTCTTTTGTCAAGAGCCACATCAGTTCCTATTGAATTTTCATTGAAAATGATAGCTTAGGAATATAATGAGAGCTTTACAGATCAATAAAATGGCATCAAGACAAGACTGAAACTTAAGATTAATTTTTAAAGGCAAAAGCTTCTGGAGGCAAAGTATGAAAGCAATTTCTCAAGCAAATCACTAACTCCACCTGTGACTAGGAACTTTCAAATTTGGAAGAAATAGCATATTTTGATATATTTAAATTGTCACTGAACTATTGCTTTTCTTGGCCCTTTTTCCAGTAGTCCAACTTGTTTAGACATGCCCTCTTTTTGCTTTTAGGAGTGAAAACTGATATGGAAAAATACCAGTGCCACACATCAGTGCTTTGGAAAACTGAGAGAGAAAATCATAAAGCCGCAATGAGAATTACACAGAAAAAAGTGCTTTATGCAAGAAAAAATCCCCAGAATCTTGGCATTTTCTTTTCACCTCTAAAAAGCAACTAAGATTTCTGGCTGCTTTAAAGTTAGTTTCCTTTTAGTCACATAATATTGTTTGGGGCAATGCCTAATAAAGTTTTATAGGCTACTACTGTCAACCAATGAAGTTTTCAAACTATATTATTTGAAATTTTGACAAGACAAAATGACTCTCAGCAGTGTTTTTATGGTGCTAATTGACTATACAACAGTTTGCATTTTCCTGATATGATTCCAGGAAAAAAAAATTGGCAATACTTGTTGTTTTAGGCAGTTGTACTTGCCTAAAAAATTTCACTTTAAAAAATATCATAGCATCCTTTAAAACACAGCACAGCCTGGCAGAAGCAGATATATTGTTTCAATTTATTACTTACTAATTTCAGATCCTTGGAGGACAGCTTTGTAAACCACTGATTATACTCCAGAGCAGCAACTATAGGTATTAAGTCTCTAGAAAAAGAAAAACACTTTTACACACATTTCATACAACTGTCATTTGAAACAATCTCCTAAGTGCTCTTCCATGTCTCATTCCCCATAGTTTTGCAATGCTAATTTCCTACCATTCTCATTACAGAAAGTTCTGCATTCTAAAAAACAGCAGCAGCAGCTGCATGTCTTCCTCTTATTTTAATAAAAATTTCTGACTGGCCAACTGGCATCCATTCTTGCATGAATTTTAAATTCAGGAATTCGTCTGGGCTGCCATTCCTACTTTCAGCATAACTTTTTCTTCAGCCTGTGACATGTTTAAGCTCCTTAATCACCTCTAATTATAATTTAGCATGACGCTAAAAAGCTTTTTGGCAGTCTGATGATTTAATATAATTCCATGATTGAATGCTTCTAGAGAACACCTCTTTGTCTCATCTCTATAGTTAAACTCCCCCAGGAAACAGGAGACCTGCAACAGGATAATGCGACATTCAGCACAAACCCTCCTCAATTGTAGAAGGGATTTCACAAATGAAATTCTAAATTATTCCCATTTTCTTCATTCCAAGCCTCTTAACGTGATCTGCTCTCCCCCTGTTGAGTTTCTCCAGCAGCAGACGTTGATAAATGTCACGTCTGCACGCTCCCCCCCAGCAGAATCATTCATCAAGCACTATCACACCACTTAGCAGTGCAGCACTTGGACCAGTTTGGTGCTGCATATTAAATACTTATATACACCTACACAGAGGCTTAGCAGCTCCTCAGAAAGCCCTTGTCTTCATAATGAAATAAAGAGCTGCAACATACACAAGCTAACTTATCAAACCAGCAAAACAGTGCCATTCAAGCCTGTTTTCCTAGGGAGAAATTTAAAAGTATTGGCTTTTATAAGCCAGTCGGAACACCCCCTCTCCAGCTCTTCATTCAGGACATATGCAGGTAGGCACAGCTCTGCACTTAACAGGCAGCACCCCTCTCCCATCATCTTTTTATTCTTCCCCACCTCCAGATTTCCTCTGCGAACATGCAGACGATAAACACACAGGAAAGCCAGGAGACGAGGCGACATCACGTGGCCAAGCACTCCGTGGGCTATATTGGGAACTGCAGTTGCTAGATTTGGAAGCACAGGCATCACTAAGGTAACAGATCGAAGGTGCAGCATTTTGCAGCAAAAGACTGTAGCCCACCAGCTGAGAGGCTCACGCAAAAAGACCATTCTCACACTCCTGCAGAGGAACTAGTGTGGGGTGCCCTTCAAGGATTTAAGCCATCTTTCCATCTTGTTCACAGCACACATCACATTGTGTGGTGAATTCGTTTCCACAGGCACAGCAGAGACTTAGCAGCTTCATGGAGTGTACGGATTTATTTCTGTCCACCACGTTGTTTTTGTTCCTACACACAGACACACACACACTTCATCTCCATGTAAAGCAATAACTAACTGGTGAAACTTTAGGTGAGAAAAAATAACAGCCCAGAGGTACTTTCCCCTTAGGCTGGGCAGGGAGGAATCTCTCCATGGACTATGGAATGCCCACAGACAGAGAGGTTTGCTCCTCCTCTGCAGTTCCCCGGCGATCAGTAAGGTGGTCATGAATTTGCAGCTTTTTCAGGTGAAATTTTGGGTTGTTCGTGCAGCAGAAAACAGGCAGCACAGCTGGGCAAACAACAGAGAGGCTGACACTGGTGGAGCAGAGCTGCTCATGCTGTGGACCACCACCCCCAAAAGCAGCATTTGTAGCTCAGCCATCGGCAGCAGCCCAGTTCCTTCAAAGGAACAGAGGGACAATGATTGGGGATCACCAACTGCAAGTTCACCCTACCAGGGAGCTGGTAAGGCAGCTTGGAGGGCTGGCAAGAGCTCAGAGCTTCTGGGCAGGAGAGTGGCTGCAGACAGGACTTGGCTGAGGCTGTGCCTTTCCCCCGTTTCCTTCCCTGGCTTGGGAAGGAAATGGCTGGAGGACAAGCGGTGCTCAGTCTCAGTGGCAGAGCTGTGACACTTTCAAGAAATATTTAAAGATGAGAACTTACAAATCAGCTGGGCTGATTTGTTTCAATATATTCCTGTCCAGCTGCAACAGTGTTTCTTGAATAGTTTAGTCTTCTGCAGAACCCAAGGGCTGTTTGTTCAAACCCCAGTCAAGCACGGATACTGACTGGGACCTCCACAAGCACCAACTGCTAGCCCCCCTCCACACATCCCTTTCCCTCTCTCCCACCATGCCTGCAGACAGTGGAACCCCTGCCTCTTCTGGAAGCAGCTGTACTTACTGTCTAGAAACTTTGCTTTATAGATTCTACCATCTGATTTTAAGGGAAGATTTTTTTTTTTTTTAAATTTTTGTTCCAATTTTTGAAGGTGCTTCTGACCAATGAGGGCCTCCTTCAGGAATTCACCTCTACTCCTTCTCTTGCTTTAAGATCATTTAACCCCAATATTCTTGTTATTGAGTTTTTATTTTCAAAATTATATATTGCTTTATTCACTTTAATCCATTGCAGTCTAGATGTGGTATTAACAGCGACCTGAATTCTTTTCCAATATGGTATGAAAGAAAGCTAAGAACCAGTTCCAAAAGCAGGGCCTTATCATAACTTTCCCTCATTGATTTACATTGAGATGCTTATATTAATTAAAATTACCATCCAGAATAAAGTAATATTTATAAAAGATAAATCTGTGCCATCTTAAAATAAAACCAGATTTTGTTGTTCTGGAATGCAGACAATCTCTCCAAGCCTAAACAAGACTCCAGCTTACCTAATGCCTTCACATTTTTTCGACATCTCTGCCCCCCAGTGTATTTCAGATGGCAAGAAATCTCAACAGCACAAAGAAGAAATTCTAAATAATCACACTTTTCTCAAGATTTTTTGAATGTCCAAATAAGCTAAAATCCACGCTACACGGATGAAGATCATGCCACTGTATCAAATAAGCCCTTTTTCACTTCTTTTCACCTTGAAAATTTCTTTTTTAAAATAATTATACAGTTCACAACACAACATAACTTCAGATAAAACCTCAGAAGTCATGTTCCCATGCAGCAAGCCATGCTGTGATGCGCTGGGAACTTAAATTCATCTATAATTCATGCAATCTTATGTTGACCTTTAACAGAAATGTTTTACTTGGAAAAACACAAATTGTTTATTTTGGCAATGCATAGCCCCTGTATTTAGAGAGCTGATGTACCTGTCCTACCTTGCTTCAGAGCTACTACACAACACAAACTATATAGGTTCAGTAATCCCAAAAATTAGGTGGATGAGATATACAACAGTCTCTCAAAATCCAAAGTATTTCTGGGAAGCATACTGTGAATTTACAGCAGTCCACTATCTTAAATATATTGGAAAATGCTTACATACATTCTTGAATTGACTGGGATTTCAATTCCTAATTTGTATTTTTAGTCAATAACAAGGGTTTGGCTTTCTTACGATTTTAATCTTCTTCATATTTCAATCCAAAATGTTCCTCAGTTCAGTCCTCAACATGTAGTAGCTCTCATCACAAGATGGATTCCACAGCAGGTAAATATAGCTCCAAAACAGATTTGAATCTTTGGACTTAGACAATTGTGAAACACTTAATAAAGACCTTTCTTAGCAGCACAACTATATTTCATCAGCAACATCAATTTTGTAAGGTATATTTTAATGAAAAGCTTTTCTAAAACAACAAACTCATTATTTAAATTTTCTGGAAGCCAAACTCACTTGCACCAGCTGATGTATTCTAAACATTTAAAACAATTCTATCCACTCTTCCCTAATAAATTGTTCAAACATTTAGTATCTACTGAGGCTGGGTATCTGTAGGTCACTTTCTCAAGAATGCCCCACAGTCTTCTCATCACTTCATCTTGCAATAAATGTTTAAAGCATGGTTAAGTTCTTGCCTCCAATTTGCTTGTGCATAATTCCTCCCCTTATCCTCTTTCAGCAAGGCTTAACCAAGGGAAGAGTCTTTGGCTACATCTGTCAGACACCAGTGGCAGCCCTGTAGTTTTGAGTTACCTCTGAATTAGTCAACACAGATACTGCCTGGTAACTTTGTCAAGGGATTCACTGCAGACTGTGAGAATGTGTCACAGAAAATGAGCTGAGTCTTTGAATGGGGCATTCTGCAAGCTCACATACCAGACAGGTTAAAGCTGCAAAGAATGCTGTGGCAAAACACTCTTATTTACCTACTCCAGGTTCATCCTTTCTGTTAGGATATTCTAACATTGTATGTGTGATAGATTCTTAATTCTTTCACTGGGTTCTCCCAAAGAAACAAATGCTTTCTCTACCTTATTTACACTTTCTTAAATTTGCAATTTCCTTTGTACAATGATGGATTTTAGTTAAGCTTCCCCGCCATTTTCTCCTACTTGTAATATCTCCAGCGTCAACTTTCTCAGAATTCAATTTTCTCAGCCAGCTAAACCCAGTAAACTAAATACAACACTTAGCTAAGTATCAGCATCTCACAGAAAAATCACCCTCAATTAGTTCCTTTCTGGAAGTACATATTTTTGATAGCATCTATCATAGGTGAAGAGACAACTGGCTGGAATTCAGTTGAACAACTTAAACCTTCTACTCACTTGCTGACAAAAATTCATTTCCTTTACTGTGTACACCATGAGAAAAATATTCTGCAGAAGTAGAGACTTCAAAATTTCCATTTTTGCTTTGCCCACCAGATGTAGCTGCATGTTTTATCTGCTGAATTTGAGCTCTTATCTCCGCCATCACAGGAAAAGTATCTATCTGCTAACTTCTTGGATTGCTTCCGATGAGAAAATATATTTATCTTCTCAGGCTCCTGAATGAAATGTGGTTTCCATGGGGCTTTCATGCAAAAACAGCAGCTTTGTGCTGACAAATAAAAATGCTACAGATGGTCATTTCACAGGTCTACATATTCCAGTAACAGCTATGAGGCCACCCCACTTCATCAATATCAGCATGATTACTGCACGTGGTTTACCTGTGGTCAAGGTGGCTGAAGTCCTGCAAATTCAACTCTCTGGTATCTTGTGTCAGATAAATTGTATCAACATCCTGTTAAAAATACATAACCAAATACATCTTTACAGAACTGCAGTGGGGTTGTTTCTTTCTTTTTTTTTTTTTCTGTCAAGCACGATGGATTTACCTGTTCTTTCATCATTAGTACAGGTAGCTGAAAAGAGCTTCAGAACAAGACAAGCACTTACCCACTGTACTTCTTCTCTGTAGGGAAATCCAAGCCAGTCACAAACGCAGGCATACATCTGTGAAAAGCCTCCTACAAACAACCCCAGAGACTATTTAACATTGTAGTCAAACAAGCAAACAGATGTACGTCTAAAAGGACACTTTAATACTTCAAGATCCAGTTTTTCAAAACTCACTCTCTTTTTCTCTCAGAAGACTGTCCATTGTGCTCATGAAAGGAACTGAGACTATCCTATCTTCACTTGGTAAGTTCCCAGAAAGCTTATTATAGTGCCTTCACCTACCAATCAGAAGTCTGCTTCATACTAATTACACCTTAAAACTAATTACACCTTTACAAGCTTCTGCCAGAAATAGAATTAAACTTCCTGACACTGCAATTCCAGCCCTTTTATATTTGTGCATTTAAATTCATTCTCACCACAAGGTCCAAGTTCTGCCACTGTCTGACTGTCCCACAGGGCCTGGAGATTAGCCAGTCTTTCTGAAGGCTCCATAGTTACTTTTTTCATAATCCTCCTAGATGGAAAAGAGGGGAAAAACACCATTCATGGCTTTGAAAGTATTTTTAAACACATAAACCATTTTTATTTTAAGAGCATTTTAAAAATGGGTGTATAGGGAGGATTACCATTTTTAATACAACTCACTTTCCTACCTAAAAGGCAAGCACATCACTATGCAGCACAGCAGGAGTAACATTTATTCATTCTTTCTTTCTCTCTCTCTTTTGATTAACCCTGTGACTACTGGAGCAACCAAATCCTTTGGTATTACAGGATCACTCCATCCAAGGAGACTTGTGGCCCTCATCTGACACCAGGATGCCCAAAATAGGGAAGAGACATGGTATTAATGGTTACCCTGAAACCACTGCTGTATACACACTGCTTTTATGCAGAAATAGCACCACGGTGCAAAGAGCTGAGCAGTTCTATGTGGCCTCTAGGCTGCACTCTTTTGACATCCAGCTCCAATCTTTGTAATTTGGCAGTGGTTTCCTTCCCTAGATAGACAAGAAACATAATACCTTCCTGCCTTTTAAGAAATAAAACTATCTGTTTTTCTGAATGGCAAGACTGCCTCATAAACTACAGAACTGATGAGGTGTCTGAGGGGGTGGGAGGTGGAACAGAAGAGAAGTAATAGGCAATAACAACTGGAGAAACCACTTCCCCCTTTCTTGCCTGATCTGGTCCTCTACCATCTACACAACTCCAATGCCTTCATTTTGGTAAACTCTGCCATCTGAAGAGAAATCAAGAAATTTGATTTCTTTTCTGGGAAGCAAGCACTCCATGCAGCTACCCAAACTGCTCCAGCAATGTTCTCAAGAAAGCCTACAGAAAACATATAGAGAGTTCAAGGCCTTCATAAACAAACAGAGAAACAGTCTTGCAACCCTCTTTATTCTTTTTGTCTGCATTTCTTACACTATTATTGAGGTTTTATAGCAACCCTGCTCACAAATATTCAGTGGTATTCATGTTCGTTGAAGGGAGAGCTCAATCTCCACTAAGGCAGCTAACAACACTGCCTGAGAAGAAAATTGGAAGTGGGGAAAAAAAAGAAAACAAGAAACTGCCATCCAGAGTTTATGAACTTGATTTCCTACTCCACCTACAGGAAAGGTGAATAACAAAGATATGCACCCAAAATAAAACATGTAAGTTTAGCCTAACCGTTCACATCTAGTGTCTGTTACTAAAGTTCACTCATAAAAATCAACATGTCCGGGAAAATTCTTTTCCACAGCCCATTTTTTCTAATAATGCTGAAAACCAGAAGGTGAGGAGAATACAGTAGAGCTGCATGACTTGGTACAGAGTGATGAAGATGAGGCAGTGACTGAGAAGAAAGAAAAGGAAATGAAGAAAAACTACTGAGAATTGCTGCAAGATGATAGAATCCAGAGACAGGTAAGAGAGAAAACCAAAGGCACAAGTAATGCAATGAAAAGAAAAGCCAGAAAAGGAGACAAATGATTCAATGAGTCCTTTAAACCATGTGAAGTATATGACAGAACTGCCTAGGGCTCAGTTTTGAAGAACAAGGCTCACAATCATGTACATTGTTTCACAAATGCTGAAAGTAAATGGAACTTTCCCTCCTCTCCCAACTCAGATTTTACTTTTGGTGGGAAAAAAATCAAACAGAAAAACAAGCCAGTTACAACAAAAAAAGACAGAACCTAAACTCTACCTGAGACTGGAGAGGCAACAAGGTAAAATAAAAACTTAAGACCTCAAATAACTGCACCCCCCTTCAAACCAAAGGCTCTTATGGCCCTACAGGATCACACACAGTCTACCTATGCTCTACACTGTGTCCTGGTCCTGCCATATACCTGGACAAAAGCTCAGTGCTTGCAGATATGATTCTTATGTCCTCAGTGTATTTCTGAGGTCAGGGTGGGGAAACCAGCAGACAAAAAAAAAAGGGGTGGCTTGTCACTGCTTCCATACAATCAGTTCCCACTAGAGGTGCCCTAAAGGATACTTACACTGGTGAGAGTCCAGGGAATATCTTCCTGAGGCAGGTCCCGATGTGCGCCAGCACCTCGTTCACATCCTCTGAGGATGCCATCTTCATGGAGATGCTGCATTTCTCAGTTTCCATAACCAACTATAAATAAAAGTGCAAGAGGCTGAGAAGGGTCTCACACAATTCATGTTGATGAATTAAACAGCAAAGCATTTTGAATGCCAGCTGAATGCTCGTAAGAATCTGTTATTCTTTAAGACATGACACTGCAACGCTTCAGGTAAAGTTTCTGAAAGTTGTTCTTGAATGTACAAGACCCCCGTATTCAAACTTTGCTTTTTCTAACAGTGCCCTGCTTCCCACGGGAATACAATTTTCAAAGGATCTTGACCTCAGCTGACACTTTGAAAACCAAGAACTTTTCACAGCATTGTCCTCTTTTGAAACATGTCCCAGAACACCAGGAGAAGCAAGCACAGCCTGACAGGAAACTATTGAATGAGCAGGGTGCCTGTTTCCTCCAGCAAAAAGTAAAAGTCTTTAATGGCTGTGATCCTCTGGAAAAGCTCTAATGCTTTGTTCTGTGCTGTTTAAGAATTGCTGTGGAGCTGTGTTGTCTCGGTGCAGATGAAGCAGTAACTCAGCCAGCGTAACAGCCCTGCTGTCTGGGGGATACGTGCTTGAGAGAGGGGATAAATAAAGCCTTTTGCAAGCACCTCTCTTAGATATTGAGTGTTCAGAATCAAATCAGATTAGGGTATGAGTGACACATCAGCTCTGCTGCTGCTTTTGGCTGCATCACAGGAAGCGCTGTAACGTTTCTGTTGACTCCAGTGTGAATAGGTAGCACAGCCCAAGCCATCATCTTTTTTAGATGAGAAGCTGCACACACACAGGGAGAAGGTAACATTAGGCATAAATAAGTGAAGACAGACAGTAGGAGAGGGGACTCTATGCAGTATGATACTGGGGTTGCTTCTTATTGAGGCTGGTTCCCACAGCTTCTTTGGTTCCCAATTCATGCCTAGGGTCACCACTATGATAATGCCAGAAGAGGCTGTATTACTCCTGAAGACTATTCACACCTTTTATCATCATTTCAACTCCTTTCTGAGCCTGTTGCCAGCACTCCCTGATAATGAATGAGTGGGCAACTCCTCACACTTTTTCCTCATCTCCAGTATTAGTACAACATTTCCTTATTTTACTCTGTCCATTTGTTCACTTATCTTACAGTAAGAAGCTTTTCATGCCTCTCTGCAAGATGCCTAGCACAAAACTACACCCTTCTGATATCACAGCTATAATATGCTGTTTGCAGGAAAACTGCAACAAAATAATTTGCTCCAAAAGAAATAATCTAGGATTATCTCTGCCTTCAGTTATAAGCCTCACACAGTTAAAACACAAATAAATGTAAACATGAAAAACCTTAAGAAATATTTTAGGAAAGGTGTTTGCTCATTGTGGCTGCTGAAAATCTCTTGTAAATGCTACTACAACAGTGATTGTCTATGTCTACAGGAATAATTAGCAATAGTTACCTGGCATTTTAGTACCTTAAATAAAAGAAAGCCACAAAAACTTAGAATTTATTAAATGTCTCCCTGTTAAAACACCTGGACCATTTTTTTTCCTCCTTTAAGGAAAGCTTCAAAGGACAGGTTAAAAAGATGACATGCTAATACAATGAGAGCTTTTCAGAGTTCAAAGTATCTCAGGCACTCCTATTCTTAAAAAGCTCTTTAAAAGCCAAACACACATGAAACACATGAAGACTTTGATACAATTGAACTGTCAAATCTTGTCAACATGCTCATCTTATGAATTAAAAACGCTCTAAAGGCATTCTTCTTTTCAGCATCTTCTCTTTGACATTTACGTTTTTGGGCACGTAACTTGCTGTCAAATGTATTTGTGTTGTACACAGTAAAGGCATGAAGAATAGTTGAAAGCAGAGCATTTCTGCTGTATTGTAAGCAGTAGCTTTTGGCTTCCCCATAAAGGTGTTCACCACAGAAGCCACTGCAGCTTGTGTGGCGATGATTGCACATCAGCCACCACTGCTTTACCAGCTCTGAGAAAATGATACACTTATGATACAAATGGAAACTTGTACCATACTGAACGAGGAAAAAACCCAATCTATTTCTTATCATTATTCCAAGTGCACAAAACATTCCTAAAACTGACTCTTTAAATTAGCATTGTTATTTTTAAGGCTTTAGACCAGCATGAATGCAAGAAGGCAAATCCACAGTGTGCTCAGTGGCAGGGGACACCTGCATGTTAGAGCATTCCCTCCTGGACTGGAACAGATGTAGCAATGACTAAACAAGTACCTTTTCTCTAGAATACACTCACCTGGCCTGGTTTACTGGAAGTTACTCCTTGGATTTCCAAGTAGCTGAAGGTTAGTTCTAACTGTAGTTAGAAAAGAAAACACCACATCAGTGCAAACATCATCTTATTTTAAAGAGCACTTACGCTTCTCAATGAGGTTAAGAAAGCCTTGAGCAGGCTACTGATATTTGATATAAGTTTCTGTAATTGACACTAAGTATTTGTTAATACCTGGATGCATTTTTCATTTAAAAATACTTACATTTGCTTGTTACAGGTTTAAATGGTTATTAGAGGTTATAGGAATACCATAGAGGACATTTTATTACAAGCTATAAGCACATAAGTTTATAACCAATTTTATGAAAAAATGTTACTATATAAAGCCTCATTAATACAATACCCTACTGATGTGTATTGTGACTGATTAATCATTTATTACAATCCTTGCAGCTTTGCAATTATTCTTTCATTAGTTACATTCATCAGAGATGTGAAAAATTTTACTGCATAGAAGCTGAAGGGACATGTACACACTATATATATACATTAATAAAAATAACATGTATAAATAGATAAATACAGATATAAACATAATGTCTAAGGACTGCTTTAGCTTGTCTAAAGAGAGGAAGTGATACATAAGCTTTGTCTGAGTGGTTTATTTGGATGACAGTCAGACTAGGCAGGGAAGAACACACTGAATCCAAATGGAAGCTTAGAAGGCAACAGGGAATTCTTCTCCAAGGACAAATCTAGGGCTACAGGGAGTGTGCAAAGATCTGAAATCTTAATTATTTAGACAATCATCTCAACAACCAAGATATACAGAAACAAACCTCCTGGACTGAATTATAACTACAGGCAAGACATTAGCTCATTTCCTTTTAGTTATCATTGAAACCATTGCAACTGTGCAGTCTGTCTGAGTTGCACAAAGTTTCCTGTACTGTATCTTATCCTAGGTTCACAATCAGGGTGCTCCCAGGCTAACTGGCAAGCACCATATCATTCTATTCCTGTACTTGTGAAAAAGTCAACCCTGAGTGACTACTGGGGTGCTCAGAACCCAGACACAGCCAATGATACTCCCTCCCTCTAAAGGTTGGAACAGCACATTGGAAAGTCAGGAACAGAGGTACCAGCTTCCAACTATCAAAAAGCTTTCCAGAAAACTTTTGTGATTACTGTCTCTTTGGTCTTTGTTGCTTATTTTCTCAATCCTTAACCCTTCAGTTGCCCTCATGATTCGGCAGCATCAGAAGATATACGTGCTCCTCCCATTTCTGTGCCAAGTTCACCTTCCACCAAAGGCCTTTCTTGTTGAACGAACTGTACTCCGAAGTTTTGGGGACTTATGTGCTTCATTTCACACATTCCGGTGCAGAGGCAGCATCCATAGCAGACAAGCAGTTCCAGGGATGCCATCACATCTGGTTATGAAGCAAGTGAGCGCAGGGAACTGAGGCAGGAGAGGCAGAACCAGCACAAGCCTCTTAGGGCTCACACCAACACCCTGCACTTTCCCAAGTGCAAGGCATTCATTTCTCTTCAGTGCTTTATTTCTAAGCCAGGGCTGGCAACCTTTTGTGATGACATGGCCCTGTGCAGTTGGCTTAGGGCAGAAAGAAAAAAAAAAGAAAAAAAAACCCCAAACCCACCACCAAAAAAATCTACAGCAGCTATTGTTGGCTACTGGATTAAGCAGGACTGCACATACAGAAGGGAAAAGCTCTTTTTTCTAACCTAGTACTAACTAAATATTTCTTTATCTAAATCACAATTAAGTGTTAGGGGGGTGATGTGTTTCTGTGATTGAAATCGTTCATATTTTAAAAATTATTTCCCTATCGACTTGAAGGGTTTTTTTTTGCTAAAGTATGTACATATATACATATATGTACACACAATCAAAAACATTTGAAAGGTGCACGCAGACACAGACTCAAGAATTTAGTCTGAAAATCCTTTTGCCTAGAACTAACAAATATCAGGAAACATGGCACTATCTCTACAGCTCATCTTTAGTTCATTTTTCTAGTTAAAAATATGATTTTATAGTCCTTGCTTTGCAGCAAAAATGTAAAACACGTTCTAAACATCACCTACCTCAAACTAAGAAATAATTTTTACAAGGTTTTAAAAGGCATAATCTCACTTATTACCCAAAATTATATGTTTATAAAATGCTCTTACAAAGCTATGTGTGCCTCTCATTTAGGAACCTTTCAGTTACCCAGACTGCTAATTTCACTGTTTTCAATTTTTTCAACCAAAACTTAATGCAAGTTCCACTAGAAATACATTCACAAATCCAAATTACATTCCTACAAATATTTTATATGCTGATTTGTGGGCATCCAACATTTACTAACGTTGCAATCACATTTTATATAGACTGTGGCAAGAATTAGCAAGCTTTAAGTACTGTCCTTCCTTCCCAATCAGTCCATCCTGATTAGTGGGAATGAACTGATTGGACCAGAGCGCGAAGTTTAGAGGTGGCCATTGTAATATCTTTGCTCTAAGGATAACAGTGTGAGTTGGTATTGTAGTTAAACCACATTAATTCTTTTTAACTTTGATCTTTGTTTAGTAGATACACCTCAACAGCATTACTTAAGCCAAAGGAAAGCTTGGAATGGAATGCAGCAGTAACAGGTACTCAGAATTTGCCATCTCTAGGCATACTCAATTTTGTTAGAGGTTCCCAGAGAAATTATGTGTCTTTGCTGAATGTTCTCAGCTGTCTTTTGAGGTGTTACGGCCTGACAATTATATAGAAGTTCTCGGACTCAGAAAGCTTCTGAGCAGCTATTGAAAATACTACAGACATTAGAAAATTACTAAGTTTCACTAACCCTGCTAGAAGTGCATTTTCACCCATCCTCATAATTGTTCAGACATAAAAAGTTTAATTTTTACATAAATCATAAGCACAGTTTCTCATCATCTTCCTTCTATTTGCTATCATCAAAATTACATTTCTACTAGTACAGAATACATATTTTAGATTTAAATGGAAACAAAACCAAGTTTTTCAACTACGCAAATCTATTTAATGAGTTCTGAGAATTGTCTGAAACACTCAACTAAATAGAGTTATCATTTATAAGCCTCAGCCTTCAAGAGCTTTTTGATGACTTATAATGGCTTTGCTACTGTTTAACACGATCACAATAACCACCTGTCTATCATATTGCCATTGCACTGATGTCTGGGCTGTGCCTCAACTGGATCTCTCTTTCCAAGAAAACAGTCATCAAACCCTGTCTTAAAAAGCCCTGGCTGAAAACTGCAGTGATTCAAACACCAACAGAAAACAAACCAGAGACATTCGTGCTGCAGGGACAGGAGATCGACTGAGGAAAATGAATACCAGCAGAAATTCAAGCTGCAGCTCATCCTCCCTGTCAGTCAGCATCTTCAAATTATAGCTAAGGATGGTCACATTCACCAGTGACCATAAGTGAAAATTTGGTATCAATAGTTCCATTTATGGATTCTGGTATTTCTATAAAGTGTGTGTGTATATATATACATACATACATACATACATACACACACACACGCTTAGACACACACATGTCAAACACAACAAAACAGGATATGTGCCATATTCCCATTCACTGATTGCCAAGATGGAGAAGAGACGTTCTTTCACATGCATCATTTTTATTCATGTGGAAATCATCTTTCTCTTCTACAAAAATCATTACAAATTGTCACAGGCACAGAAAAAATAATTCACTGGCATTGGTGAGGCAAGTTGCCAAACTGCTTTTCAAAATGAACAGCAAAAACCATTAGAAAAAAGCAGAATTTAATAAAACTCAACACAGTTTCTGCCTCCAAATCAAACCTAATTCTATTTGACACTACAAACACTAGAGGGAATAATGCCATCAGCTTGTTTGCACATAAAGTGTCCTTCTATAAAATTCATCAGGCTCCTTCCTCTCTCAGTTCTTCAAGTTGGAGTTTACAATGCAACTCTTCAGCCCCCTGCATTTCTAGAAGTTAAAATCCCTTTGAAAATGAGTGTGTGGATAAATATATATATATATATATATATATATATATATATACATATTGAAAAGTTCATTTAAGGCATATACTAATAATAGCACCATTCTAACTCAAGACCATGCCACATACTATTTCTCAAATATCTATTTTTTTAACAGGGAAACAAGTATAAATAAAATACGCTATTTTTTTGCTGCTTGGTTCATGTAACTTTCATTTGTTACCCCAAAGTAAGTCATAAAAACACAGTGATTTTACCTTGGTGGGAATCCGAGATGTTAAAAGAAATGCCCGACATGATGCCAACACCTATTGAGAAAATAAAAAAGAACAGAATTTGTAAGAAACATTTAATATTATAAAAGATTCTTTTCCAGGAAAATCCTGAAACCAGAGGGGAGAAGCCTCTAGCAGAGTGAGTGTAGATTGCCTCTGCTGTCGTACACTGAAGGAAGCAAAACTGGGATCAGATCCAGCAGAACACAATGAAGAGACTGCTGCAATCTGATCAGCTATAAGCTAGTCAGCAGGCCACTGAACTGAAGAAATGTATTTAATCAATCTCTCAAGATGATAAAACAGAAATCTTAGTGACATTTTAAAAAGAAGCAAGGATGAGAAGTCCTACCAGGAACATAGGATATATTTAAACATAAAAAAATATACAAGACTATCATGATAATATTAGCAATATAAGAGACTGTAAGCAAACGGGAGAGTTTAGGGCACACATTTGGGGCATTTCTAGAGTAAGAATGCAAAGATTTCTCATTCATAGCACCTGAATTTCTTCTCCAGCAAAGGCAATGGAAAAATGCATTTAGACCAGTGAGACCAGTGACTCTGAGGAGCAAGCACAACAAAACTAGTATTTTGGAAGCTATTGCTAATCAAAATGTAATGATTCTATATCATATCAGTCCAATCTTTGGTAGCACATCCCACTCACAGATTTTACTCTTTGCAAAAGGAATGACTCATCTTGCAAAACTACAGTACTGTTTGTTGATTTACTCACAGAATTATCTGCTGTTGGCTGCATCTTTTTTCAGATTAAAAAGGAAAAAAAGAAAGAAAGAAACTCTATTCAAACACCTGCATCAAAATCCCAGAGCACATGCAGAGTTTTTCACACAGCTAGAACCTCCTGATCTCAGCCCTGCTTGGTACCCACGATCAAGTTGACACAAGACGTGTTCCTCACTTGGATAGGAAGAAGCAGGCTGAGAATGCAACCCAGCATCCAACCCTGAACACTGTTTGAACACTTCAGGGATTGGATTTCAGCTTCAGTTCCTCAGGTGAGTAACATCTTGCTAAATCCTAAGAGGACCAGTGCTGTACCAGTGTTGAATGTCAGCAGATTGTTTCAGGGTTGGTATGAGTAGACCCAGTGCTCTGGTTACCACTGGTGTAGAGCCAAAGTGCTGCAGAATAACCCGTGCCTCCTGTAAGGCTCAACCCTTCACTGCAGCCCCCTTATGACACACAAAGTTGCTTCATTTCCTTGCTCACATATAGGGGAGAGACAGCCTCTTGTGCTCTCCTCCCAGCTACACCTATCCCAAGTATTTGTTCCACAGCTCAGCACGAAGGGAAAGGGGAAGGGCTTACCCAAGGGGCTTTTCCACTGCTCAGCTAGTTTCCCCAGCCCAGCAGCAGCTTTCTCCCACAGTAATAAAGCCTTGATCTTTTCCCTCCCTCACCCACCTCCTCAGGGCAGCCACACACAGGAGGTGCACACCACTCTCCTGGGAGCCTCTGGGTAAGATCACACCCCATGCTCACAAAACAACTTCACTGTCAGTAGGAGTGCCACTCTTACTCATGAACCCATCCAGAAGCTGCCCATGTCCAAAGAGGGGCAGGTGAGCAGGCACCCTCCCTGCACTGGCACCACCAAAAAATCCTCCAGTGTCATAGTCAGAGCAGCTTCTGGTCACTACACCTCAGATGCCCAAGTGAGACAGTCAGGAAAAAGGAAACTTTTTGAAGAACTGCTTTCCATATTTACCTTCTAGGCAGTGGCCAACAGCACTAGAAATACAAGTGCTCTGTGCATGCCACCACAGTGGGACAGTTCCTTACAGGAGAATTATGTCACAGGCTTGCTCTAATATATTTGCTTTTGCATGTAAGATTTCAAGCTATTTTATGAGCCTAGAAAGGGTCGATTTAACATGACTACAGTACACATGAGCAGTCCAAACAACAGAGTTAAATGTAAACCAGGTAACCAGAAGGCCCTAAAAAAATTGTTGGAAAAGAATATTCCAATAGAGCACATAGCAGTGTATACTCTTGTACCAATGATCCCAAAGTGATCTTTCTAAAACCATCAGAGCTGCAAAAACCACTCATCTCAAGATGCATTTATGTACAAAGAAGAGGCTTGCTGTAAGATGATACTCCCCACTCAGCAGGTAAAGCAATAAGACGGTAGAAAAAAATTTTAAAAGCCTGAAGTTTCTAACCCAGTAACACAAATTTCTACAGATTTCACAGTTAAGACTCTCACGAACAAGTAAAAGTTTGATTTTTATGTAGAACCAATTGAAAAGAAGGTCAATTATTGCTGCAAAATTAATGGCCCATCTTGACAACAGCAGGACTAGATTTATTATTTTTAAATTTTTTTTACAATGGCAGAATTGGCTGAGGTGAGGCTTGCCATTTATCAAAATTTTAGCTATTAAAATATGTCAGTACACATGGTGACCCTTAAAAGGATCCACTTTAGTTTACTGCTTTCTGGGTTTTTTTTTTCTAGTATTTTCAATGTTTTACTGCGATGCCTGTATTATAACATCAGTGGTTTTGCTCCCATTTCACAACAGGGTAGCCTGTATCCCAATTCAACCCAAGACTTGCTGGATGAGCTGTGAAACATGAATGGTTCATTTTCAATTACTTCTTTCTCCTTGGTAAGGGTGCAGTGCATAAACAAGCAATGGCTCTTAGGGTAAAGCTCACCCATGTCTCTGTCAATTGGATTCTCGCACGCTTGTTAGTACTTGCAAGGGCAACAGAACATGTATTGCAGCCTACTCAAAAACATGAACCACTCTAGTCCTTCCCTTAGGAAATGTGATGCTGGCAACAAAGGCAGAGGCACTGGAGGTGTTTTCACACTGACAGTTCAAGCCCCCTCTTAAGAAACAAGTTATTTTTGTGAGGGAGGACCCAGGTCTCTGTGCATTCCTCTGACAAGAGTAACAAGCATGTGTGTGATTGCACAGTTGTCTAGGGCTTTCAGAAGCGTCCAGGAGTGCTGTTTTTCAATAAGCAGATTCTAAATTTCCTGGGGTTTTTGATTTCCTCATACAAAGAAACTAAAAAGCAGAAGCAGCCACCCTTACTCGCAAGCAATCCTCAGGCATCTCACCAAGAAGGTTCTGCCACTGTTAGATTCATTTGCACCCAGGGAACCTTGAACGCAGAAGTGTCATGGTCAAATTCACTTGCAAGTCCAGAGGCTCTGAGCAGCAGACAGCCTAACTCCAGGGATAACACAGAACAAAGAGCTCCCTGGCTCACAACCCATCAGGAATGTCAGTTGGGCATGTTGTATAATCCACCTTATCATCTGATAACAGAATGATCTCACTTGCTCAGCTTAATGCGTCACAATCCCACTCCTCCATAACCACTTTGTTTGGTCACCAGTAGCACTCCAGCACTAATAAAGTTAAAAGATCACATCAAAGGATAAACACATGCAGGGTAAAGAAAGAGGCTCTGGAGTTAATTCATGCTTTAACACACCTGCAAGCCAAAAGGTTTGTGAGTGACTGATGTGAAGGCAGCAAGCACATCCAGGCAAATTTTATACAGGGTACACAACCTGGCTGTTGCTCCAGGGCAAGGACAATAAAAGAAAATTATATTTAGTTAACAGCAGCTTTGGTCTGTCTTCCTACTCTGTCTTTTTTTAAGGCTAAAATAGCATTATGATTTGAATTTTAAATGACTCCTACACACACACACATACCCAAGTTGATGATTTCTTAATGTTTTTATCATTCCAAATTCTGTAACACTCCCTATGCTGCTCAGAATGTACGTGAAACAAAATTTGGAAACATTCAACAAAAACATATCCTGCAAATTATTATCTCCAGAGACTCACGGCCTACAAGGTCATCTTCTGCTTACCAGAATACATAATATGTTTCAGTAAATAACATAGATCCTCCATGAGCATATCAATTAAACAAATATACAGATGCATTTTGTCATCTATTGTCAAATCCTAGCCTTATTACCCATTGTAAGCTAAATTAACAGGGTTGCAGTGGGCTAACCCAGCCATCCTACCTGGCAATCACTCTTGTGAAGATCACTAGAGAAACACAGCTCTGTGCTAATTGCATCCATTTTGCCACACAAACCACAGCAAATAAAGCTACCCTATCTATACTTAAAGCAGTTACAAATCCATAAGGAAATGAAAATCTTCTGAAAAACACCACTACCCTTTTTTAAATGCTCAGGAATGAAGAGTTCTGGAAAACACAGTGAGCATACTTGGACTACGTGACTAGATATGAAAGAAAATTAAACCACCTCAGCACTTCATGGGCCTGGGAAGTTGCATGATGCTCCCACCACTCACTACCACAGATGTTTTGAAACTTCCTTCTGCTGAAATCTCAAAGATGATTAACCAAATATTTTTCCCTTGCTGGGAGCTGATTGACACAGAAACTCTAAAAAAACCCCAAAATCAAAAACAACCACCAACTTTGTACTTCTTTTGTTTAACTGTTGCAATTTTATTTCTTAAAATGTAATCTCCGTACCTTTCCTTCCACCATAGTTTCTTTAGGCCCTGGCATCAGCCATTTTGTCAGCCTCAGAACTGATTCTGTCTTTTCCATTATAATTTACTTGAGGAAAGAAGCATTTGTAACAAGTCTTATTTCTTATCACATTCTTATGATAGCCATCATCTTGAGAATGCTTTGAATCCAGAAGACAGTCACTTTTCTGCATATACCTTAGTTATACCATCCCCATTTTTCTCATTATTCATTACCATTATCCCCAAAACATCATCACTTTAAAGTTTCCACCTCTATTAGTTCCCTTATGAGTTCTCTCATAAGCTTTTCATTGCTACAGCTGACTCAATATCTAATGTACACACAATAATGTGAGGTAAAGCAGCAGCACTAATACAGTTTTTGCTTTGTTAAAACATGGATGAATCAATACATGTTAGAGCATCCAGCCTCCCTCAGTCCCTGTAGGATCGACCGCTCATTTCCCGGGTTGCACGCCTGATGATGGAAATGCTTCATCCTGAAGCAACTGGAGTTCGATCAGATAAAAGGCCCCTTTCAGCACCACGTTAGAGACACTAGAGCTGGGTTTGAGAGAGGCAGTTCCTGCTAAAAGCACACAAAGAGGCTAGCTGACATCCTGGAGGGCTTTTTGGAGGGCTGATTAGCTCCGGCACGGCAGGAACATGTATGCAGCATCATCTGAAATGGTGGCGTCGCTCGGCATATGGTGGGTTTCTCTGCAGAGTGCTCACACCAGCAAAAAAGCCCAGCTCAGCCCCAATCTGAGGGCTTGCAGCACCACCACCTTCACCCACACAGCCCTCACCATTGAATTTGACTCTGATCATTTGGTCTCGACTACTTTTGAAGCACCGTCTATAATAAAACCATTGATGGACCTTATTCACTCCTATTCCAAATGTCTCCCTATTTAGACACCAACACTAAAGCAGTCTTCTGCTGATGAAGAAGAACTATTAGGAAAGGGTTAGTGCATTTCAGTTCACAGACAAACCCAGAGTTTCTCCCTCCCTGAGCTGACCCTTGGCCAAGTTGAACACATTCCCAGGCTCGCCTAAGTCGTGGTGCCTGTGTGGCCAGCCAAAGACCAAAACACAGTAAGGGGAGCTGCTGCGTGCATCCATGCAATTTTCTCCTGCCCAAGATGGGGGTAAGCTCTGCAGCACAAGTAACTACCTCAGCCATCCTCATGAAGGGTTGCTCTGTTGCATGTTTTTCTATTATCATTTCTCAAGTCAACCACAGCTTCCTCTACAAGGTTCCATTACTGGAGCCATGGACAGAGAGTGAGTCTGCCTGCCACGGGAATGCTGTGCAGATCACAGCTTTTCACCGGTCCTTATTTGTTGGAACCCAGGGCATCCCTTTGGCTG
>VZSR01001854.1:1894997-2144460 GCA_013398615.1 Brachypodius melanocephalos | reverse complement strand
ACTCTAAACCACCTGAATGTCGGAAATCCCAATCCGACACTTATTGCTACCACATTGCTTCAAAAATTCCAGCCTGCCCTGAGTCACCAATTTCTGTATTTTCTGGATGGCAGAGGATGGTATGGGGAACAGTTTTTTAGCTGATTTTTTTCTTTTTTTAAATGTGGGCTCATATATCAGATGAGATGTCAATAAATGTGCCGTGTTTAGAGAAGAGACACACCTTTCACACTACTATAGGGAACAAGACAGGGGACACCACAAGATGGCACAACGGAGTGCTTCACACACATCTCCCTTTCAGTGCAAGTCAGAGGACCCATTAACTGAAATGCTTATTTAGCCCTGGAAAGCTGCTCAAATCTGCAGAGCAATTTCTGCTTCAGAGGCAGCAATGAACAAATCCTGCCTAGAAGACAGGTACAAAAAAAGCATCCTTGTTTTAGAAGTAATAACAACTAAGGCACGGACAGGCAAAGATTTGCCTAAAACAGAAAGGCAAGATGAAGTGGTAAAGCTTGAAAGAAAAGCTTGGCGTAAAAGGGTCCTAATTCTGATCTTTGAGAAGAAACAACATGGCTTGGAGGTATATCAGCAAATTTAAGACAAAATTTGCAGACATAACTAAATTTGTTCCAACACTTCTAGCAACACTACCACTACCAACTACAGGCAGTGTCCTAGCCCTGTGAACAGCTTCTAAAAGACACAAAAATCAAATTGTGCTTCTTTAACACCTGTGAAGAACAAAGAAACACGAACACTTGCTGTAACCCTATCTGCATCAAGCAAAGCATCCAGCTATTTTAGTAAAGGTGGGATTTCAGAAGAAACTGAGATGTGCTCACCTTTGGCCACACATCACCTATGGCAGCAGCAGGACCCATGGACACTCCAACTGCCATGCCCTGTCACTGAAGTAGCTTGGGATGTGGTCACCAGTGGTGCAGACTGGGGCTGTCCTGATTTACAAACTTTACATTCAAAACTTCTGTATCTTACACTATTAACCACAGAGCTGCTTGTGGAGGGTCAGCCTATGCATACAGGGCTCCCTTGTTCTTTGATTGATCCATGATTGATCAGTCAGTTATGGAACAGTTTCACAGCATTGTGAGAGATGTCCAACACAGAACTCCAAACACAATCCCTTGCATGCTGCAAAGCTTCTTTGTCATCCTGCTCAAGACCACACAATTCCCAACAACAAAAAATCATAATGCTGTAAAACACTAAATACCAGAAGACCGACCTACAGTGTTATTTAAGCCTGCTCTGAGCCATAAAAATGGGAAACAGCAGCTGCATTTCAACAATTCAAAGTCCTTTCCATGGCACTGGACACAGTCAGGGCTGATCCCAGCTGAGGCAGAGGAGGGGAGCAGGTTCAGCCACATATCTTCACTTCAAGTCATCTAGGAGGGGTAACACCCCAAAGGGGGCTTTCCTTCTCTGTACCTACTCATTGCACAAATATAGGTCACTAACACATTAGTGTTAATATAATTTTATTTCGCTCTTTTCCCCTACTTTTTCTTTACAGATACTTTTATCTGTATATAGCCATTAGACAGATTCAGTGCTGAAAGTCAGGTTACAGTGGGCTTCACTAGGATACCTTCCCCAAGTACTCGCCTTCTGCAATGTTCTAGACCCCCAATACTTGGTTAAAGAGCAGATTGAAAACATTCTGTTCACTTGTAATTCAAAACACCCTGGGCTCCAGCATTTTCTGTGCAATAATTTTTTACACTCTTGTACCACTTCTCTCCATCACAAAATGATTGTACAGGCATCCTTTAGAAAAAACCTTCCCATTATATCTACATGGTGTTAATAATAAGGAACGCCCATACACCCTCCCTCTTTCCACACAGCTTCTTTCTGTGTTTACGCACAGCAGTTAAAGCTGGGAGCATTTCTGTGTGCTGCAAATGATGCTGTTTCTATGCAGAAGGAGCTAGAAATAGATTTTGCTATTACAGTGCTTTTATTCTTATCTTCTTTAATTTCATCACTTAGAAATGCCAGATTAAACATTTTGCAGTGATCCTTAGTGATGGGATTGCTCTCGTTCTAAGTGTGTCACAGCAACCATAATGAGGAACTCTAAAGACCAGGAAACAAAACAAAACCTTCAGGTTAAGAGGGAAAGCAATTTGATCCACAACACAAGCATTTTATAAGAAACTCTTCTACAGACATTCCTATTTGCTTTTAGCTACCAACAATTAAATAAAGATTCAATTATCAATTCAATTCAATGCACTTAGCTACACTTAATAGTCAAATAAATTAAATAAGCACAGTAGAACAGTATACCTCAACAGCCACTGCCATAAACCCCAGTTTCAAAAAAATTGACCTTGGAGAGCCCCAAGAGCTAAGGGCCAGAGAAAGGTATCAGCTTAATAAATCTGTCTTAAGACAGAATTAAGTCTTTTGTGTACTCTCCATGGCATACACAAATTGAAACACAAACCAGTGGGTGGAGAATCATAAAAACCCCCAAGCCAAGGCAGTTCTTACCCAAAGAAACCATTGCTGTGTGTGCAAGACAAAACCCTCCTCATCACTAGGTCCAGAGGAGATGCAAGATCTTCTCCTCTACACTACCACAGGAGCTTCATTGTTGTCCTTAGGTGCACTCTTGATTTCCTTTTCTTCCTCTTGCTTCCCCACAGTACCCCTTTTCCACCTCTATCATCTGTAAAATACAAAGTACCTGCTGGAACTAACAAGACTGTGACAGCCACTTCATCCCTAATCATCTCAGCTACACTGCAAGACTTAATCTTTATATACTTTGATATCTTAAGACCATCAATCTTTCAAGAGAAGGATGGTGCTTGAGTGCTGAAACCAGCTACTTGGCGATTTAAAATCCTTAAAAGCCACTCACAGCCCCCAAACTCAGGTATTTTGTTATACTGTTTTACATTTTATATGATCTCTTTTACAGCTATTTTATTTCTAATGTATCACATTTCTCCTCTGCTAAAGAAATCTTTTCTTTCAGAGTTTAAAACACCTTCCAGAAATGGCAAAAAGGGAGCAAACTACTCCCCTGTCCCCACTCAGGAAAGCAGGGCTGAAAGGGACTTCCCCTTGCCCACTGCTATTTCTGCATGTGAAAGGGAGGCCCCTTCCAGTATGGAGCTTTCCCATATATACTTTATTATTTAAGTGGTGGGAGCTGAAGATGGCTGAGGCATCCCCTGGTGGCTTACCCAGGGCCAACCACCCACCCACTCACTCAGCTGAAACACACAACAGGTTCTCTGTCATGCACTTTACTCTTACAGCCAGGGCAGCTGAATAACTGAGGTGTGAACAGTGTTCCCACTTTCTTGTCATGCAGGTGCATGATGCTGCATGCATTTCTTTCTTAGGAAATTCTGCACCAGACAAAAAAGTCCCCTCCCTGCTCCCCCTCTATATCTAACAGGCAGGAAGCACAGCAACCAGGCCGGCTTAAGGCAGTGACACAGCTGATTGCATCTGGCTTCCCCTTAGACAGAAATTCAGGAATTGCCACATTCCAGAAAAGCAATTTTGCCTCCAACACGCTGCAAAAAACCACTCGGCAGTCTCCCCCCCCCGCCTTCAAATGCACACTATCTTGTCTACCTAAGAAGTACAGGCTGCATGAGCTGGGCAAAAACCACTAAATAGCTATTGATGGAGGGCTATTTTTCTTTCAGCTGATTTTTAAAAGTCTTATGATGTCAATTACCTAATGCTGTTAATTATTAAAAATGAATACGCTCCTATTCAATAAAAAAAGTCATCTTCATAATTTCTGGTTTTGCAAAGATACTTGAGTGTATCGCACTAATATTGTCTATGTGTTACTTATGCAGCTTCTTATACAATATACTAACCTGGAAAAATGCGTGTAATCACAAAACATCCCCTTTTATCTGAGAACAACATCAATTTCTAACAGCGAAATGGAAGACAAACAAATAAACAAACAAAAGCCAGAAACCATGCTCAAAAAGAAGGAAATTACAATTCACTGAATGCAAAAACCAATAAATGATTCTGCTATTCAAACGTAGGAGTTAAGAATAACAACTGCTGCAACTTGGTACCCAACACTCAGTATCAAGTTACTCCTTGATATACAAAGGATTTCAGTAGTTTTTAAACTACCTATGCCTCTGAAAATTTTGAAGAAAATCAGCTTGCTTCTCCAGAAAGCCTTCACAAGATTCTGATGCAAAAGTCTTCAAAGTCAAACTCATTCTCAGAACAGTTTTGTTTGTGAATTTTGCTTTTATAAGCACTGATCCACGTGCTTGATGCTACTTAACCACTGCTTATTTCACAACACAAGAGTCTTAGGAAGAGGAAGAGAGCTTTTAAGAGGTTACTCCTCTACTTTACTGCTTCTAAATTGTATCAGGGCATAGGAACATGGTGCTCCAGGTAAGCCAACTGCCTGACAACTTGCCCAGCCCACAGGCACATCCTTCAGGCTAGACTCAACTCCACACTATTTTAAGGCAGCCCAGCTTTAAGGAAATGTAAAGCTCCCTTGAATAAGACAAGTCAGTATGTGCCCTGACTGCAGCACAGATGCAGGTTAGAGCATGCCTTTTCTAGGCTTCCATCTTCCCAAGCACCATCCTGCTCTTGCCATCACACAGCCCAGCTGATGATCAGAACAGAGAGAAAACCTGATACAGATAGAGCTTTAAGAAGACAGAATTCCTTTAAAGCATGGGACCCCCATGACTATTATCTCTACCTGTTCAATAACATGGCTGAAAACCAACTTGCTTGCCTACTCCTGGAGATGCACAGGGAAGCCTTCAGCTGAAATTCAACATAACACTAAAGTTTTTCATGCTGTATCTTGTCATTGGTCTACCTTTATGACCCTCGACACAGTGCGTACACACACATTTGTGTCTTGTTTTTTTAATCTTCTTAAGCTAGACAGTACCTAAGTAAAACAAAGTCCCAGAGATCTTTAGCACTCGACTACAAAGAGACTTTAACCACAACACGTTATCATCAGGGCTTCAAAGCCAATGTGAGACAAAACCCATGCTACAGTCATGTTGAACCACCTCAAAGAAGCTATTGCCTTTTTTATTTTTTTCATTTTTGTAAAAAGTTGTGGTTTCTTTTATTCTTTATGTTGGTGGATGAGTGTTTTTGTTAGTGTTGGAGGGTTTTTTTAACTGTAAAACCAAACCCAAACATTAGTAATTGTATTTGCAGTTGCTACTGTTGCCTTTTCTTGTCACCTACAAACTTCAGAGGGGATTTTAATACCTAGTTTAGGTAGTGCAAGATCTTATAAGTGATGTTTGAGTTGGTGTCCTGTGTACAGAGAAAAAAAAGGGGTGTGGGGGTGGAGTTTCCAGCACTGTTTAATCTCACAGCACGCACATCATTGCTGAGGCTGTGGTTTTGGCAGGAAGACACTGGTGGCAGAAAGTGGAAGCATGTGGTTTTTGCCTGGCTCTGGGGAAGAAGGTCTGGACCACACCGCCCTGTGCCAGGACTGTGCTGCCACCTCCATGCCGAGAGCTGCCCTACACCTGGACTGTGTGGGCACCCTGTTCTGGGTTGCAATGCCATGGTGGTACTAAAAGTATGTATTCTATTTCTACCTGTTGAAACCAGTCGGGGAAGTGGTTTATTCTCTTCTATGACCCATTCCTCGTGACTCGGGGGAGGGGAGGGAGTGGGTATCTTCTGTTAATGAGTCAGCTCTTAAAACCAGGTAGGGCAGTATTCTTTATCTCTTCCATGATCCATCCTCTCTCCAGGGGGATATCTTCTGTTAATGGGCCATTGAGTCTCACTGCATCACTGATAAAATTACAACATCCCATTGTGAGATGCTCCACTCAGCAGGAGGAGCCAAGCATTTCTACCTATATAAAACCTGAGATTCAGAACACCAGGAGAGCCTGTTTTCCACTGGATTCCCAGAGGAAGACTGAACCCATCTCACCACCACTGGATCCTTCTACAGAATCATCTCTGCTCCAACAGAACCATATCTATCACTCCAGGAGGACTTAAGTGGACTGCTACCAACACCCTGACCAACAAGGTGCCAGGTTGTATACTGACTCTGTCAGTGTTTTCTTTTTTTGTTAGTTTGCTTTTTTTGTACTACTACATTTTTATTTTTTAATATTCTTAGTCCAGAACTGTTATTCCCATTCCCATATCTTTGCCTGAAAGCCCCTTAATTTCAAAATTATAGTAATTCAGAGGGAGGGGAATTACATTCTCCACTCCAAGGGAAGCTCCAGCTTTTTTCTGGCAGACACCTGTCTTTCCAAACTAAGACACACCACTGCACTGGAGAGCTGCAGTGGGGCTGAGCCTGTGTTGGAGACCACAGTCCTACCTGGGGGGTTGGAGTGCTACCTGGAGGTATTCAGTGGTGAATACCCTTCTGTGTGTAAAACATCGTCTCACTCTGTTATCAATATTGTTGTGGTTACTGTGATTTTCAATAAATTATTATTCCAACTCATAATCTCTCCCAGTGATCTGCCATTATCAGAAGGGCAGAGGAAACAGAGCAGCTTGAGTGGGTTTAATTTTCCAGCTAGGTTTTAAACCATCACAGTCCATCTAAGTTTAGTTGGTAAGAGCAAGGCTTGCAAGTACAATTTTAAGTTTATGCCAGTTATAAAGCATGGCATTAATACACACACACCAGTTTAGCTAAATTTGCTTCTAATGTGACTATCATCCTTAGCCTAAATTCACAGTAACACGGATTAACTATTACTGGAGTTACATATACTATATATATACTATACTGGATCAACCACTTCAATAAACTCACCCGGATTCAGCCAATTTTACTGGTATTCTCGCAGAAGTCAGAAAGAAAAATGTCATTCAATTGCGCTGCCTAAATAGCTGATTAATGTGCGTGAAAAAAATCATGATTTTTCTACTCACTTCTTGTTTATCATCTCTTCTCAAGATCTTTTGTTACTTGAAGTTCTAAATGTTTTCTTCTCCTCTTGTTGAGCTTTGATACTTATATCAACACAGGAGTTTTGTATAACTAAATTACGAGTTTTTAAAAAATCACTGTAAAAATTTTGAATTACACGGCTAAGTTCCCAAACATGCCATAAATAAATGATCAGTGTCTTGTTAGCAGGTTTGCACAAAATTTTACCCAACAGACTATCAAATATATGGAAGATTTGAACCCTGCCCACACACAAACACTTGTATTACTGGATAATTAACTTTATTATTCAGATGAGAACATTCATGATGTCAGTGAAGCACAGCCATCAAAACTCAAAACCTCCCACCCACAACTGCAACTCTGAAAAAAAACCCCTAGCTTTATCTTCCATGTATTCTGTGTCAGAGTCTTGTAATCACTCAATTTGTCTATGTCATCATTTCCCATTTTCTTGCAGGCTAGATACAGATGTCTTCTTTCCCTTCCTTAAATCCTAGCATTTCTCATACAAGTGCACCAAGAAATGAAGACGAGGAGCAGAAAGCATCCATGTCAACATGTCTGTGATGGAATGACTTTTCAAATTCAGTTGCATGGCAGAGCTCACACCAGTTCTCAAAAGGCCACTACCTCCCCCTTGCTCATAAATTAGATGGGAACTTAAGAGGTTTTCCATCTTCAGGTGTAGATATCTCCTAAAGCAGAGATCAAGGGAGGTGGAAACAATAAGACACTCTATTAACAGCTACTCCAGGCTGAGTAAAGAAGCTCCAGGAGCCACTGCTTTGCTCAAGCTAAAAAAGAAAGAGTGCTCACTACCCAACATGTGTAACATAAAAAACAAAATCTGGGGTTTTGCCTCAAACAGTCACATATAATGATCACGAAGTACATTTTTAATGAGGCCAGTCCTACCCTAGAAGCTGTTAACATACACAGACATGTAGTTAAGCCCCTAATCTAGAAATGCAGGTGACCGAAGCAAGTAGATATAATCCTTTCAAGAAGAGATGCCAAATACCACTGTTCTAAAATAATATATCTATGCTCACTCTTTGCATGACAAAGACCACAGTTTCATCCAATGGTACCAGCATCGAGCCTGTAACCTCAGCTCCTCTCAATCTGGTGCCTCAGAGCAGTTTCAGCAGCTAAGCATCTGTTGTGGTTGCTAATAAAAAGTCTGAAGAATTCTGCTTTCAAATATGCAAAAGTGGGTGGGGGAGAGGGGGGCAGTTTCACTTTCCTGCAGCCACACGAAGATACATAACAGCTTTCAAAGTACACCATTGAGTCACTCGTGGTAAAAATCCATCAACTCTATGAAGCTTCTGGAGCCTGGTAAATTAGCTAGAAAAAACACAAGCTTCTCTGGCTCCTCAGGGTTCACGATGTGTGATCTGACCCTAGCTCTACACAATCATGTCACTATAAACAAATGATGAAGGAATCACAGCTGCCTGGGAATGCTGCTACTCAATAAAAATGCTCCTTCCAAGGGGGTCAAAGCCTGTGGACCAGAGGCTTCAAGGAGCCCTGCACAGAGCTAGTGCAGCAACAGCTAAAAAAAAGTGAGGTCACCAAATGCAGATGGAATGTAAGACACAACCACACGGGGAGAAGCTTCAGCTCTCATAATAGGTTATCATTCCTGGGGAGGGGCACATGAAATGGATACTTCCCTGCAATCAAACCAGAAAGAGGACTTAACACAAAGTTAGCACACTACAGAAGTGACAAATGGCAAGGCAATTCAGTTTAAGGACTAACATAATAATATTTCCTCTTCACTCAATTTCTAGTCTTTGCCACGTTTCTGCTTCCAGCAAGCTGCGTAATCTGTCCAAAGACTTCAATATCACACAAAAATCTTCATTGTTAAGGACAGTGATTTTTATTTATACTGTCTGAAGCTGCTACTTGCCAGCAACACGCCAACATTCTCGGGAAGAACTGGTAAGAAGAAAAATTAGGCTGAGCAACCTCTTCAGCTGTGGTTCTGTAAGATTTGTTCTATGCAGAAACAAGAGAGATTACACTTACACAAAGCAAATTGAATGCATCTGAAAAGCCTGGGCTGCTCTACTGATAGCACCTCTGTTCACGCTCAATCAACATGCTTGAGACACACTACGCTTCCTGACATGCAAGACATGCTGGATTTTGGCTGTTGAGTTCAGGTAAACTTAAGAGTGGCTGTGATCCCCAGATATCCAGCATCCATGGTTTCACCTGGATCACCACAGCCTTGGAAATCCAGGAGAAATGCACCATACCCACCTTCAATATTCTACCAAGTTCTGGTTTCCCCCTACCCCAAGTGCAATCAGATAACTCAAATGCACGGGGGGTTGCCAAGATCGAGGATAGAGGTTCACAAAAGGGTTAATCTGCGCCTAGTCAAGCAGTCTTGATTTAAAAGCCGTGAACACCTGACACTAACCAGGGACTGAGCTCTCTCCCAAAGGCAAGTTTACCCTGGGCTAAATTTGTCAGCTTTCATATGCCTATGTTGCAGTTCTAGTACACTGAATTCTTAGTTCTCAAACGCACAGCTTGCCCTTTTGTCTGCAGCTGCTTCAGTGCTATTTGCACCACGTTTCTGCCTGAAGGTTTGTCCCTCTGCTCCTATGCCCATAGCTTGAGAAGCTCATAATTGGCAGATCTGGGACACTAAATAATTCTTAGTGAAAGCCAGGAAGCTTCTGAAACCAACAAACAAGACAAAAAAAATCTCAGTCGGGGATGTGTGTATGTGTAATGAATAAAAAACAGTGGTAACATAAAACTGTGAAAATATTTCTTTTCAGGTCACTTTTACCATGGAATGTGTTTTGATCCTCTAAATTCACTCTGTTGATGTTATAAACCCACCCCTTTTTATTAGCAAATACGTAGATGGCTGCAGAACTACACTTTAAATGAGACAGTGCTGTGTTCTATTCCAGATTATTAGCTGGAAATACCATCCCTTGCAGTGCATCTACCCCTGTGTTTGTACAGCTAGTACTGCTTTTATAATGGAGCAGTGATTCAAGTATTTTCTGGTCCATTCTAACAAACTAATGCAGAGAGACTACAAATACAAGGCAGCCAGCAGTTTTAGAGAAGCAAAAAACCCCTACTGATCTGTGTTTAATTTGCTGATTCCTGGAGAAGAGAGAAACTTTTTGAACCTACAAACAAATGAGGCCATCTGAAAACTATGAAGGAAAGGATAAGACTTGAAAGCTAATGTATTTAAAAGATCCAAACAAAGTAACTAAAGACTATAATCAATGCTCTCTCCACAACACATAAAACTGGTGAAACTGCTCTCTTCCAAGACCCAACTACATCCACTAGATGGTAAGCAGCAGGAAATTTATATCATTCAATCCAAGATAAAAAATCTCCTAATTTTAAAAAAGGGTACTAAATTATTACCCTGGAATAATACGTAAAACTTCTTGCAAAGCAAGGAGCACTGCATCAGACTTGGCACTCCACATTCTAGGTGACACTTGCACGAAGCAGGCGAGGAAGTGAGGGAAATCAATTTGGAGTGAAAAGCCTCCACACACGTGCCAAAATGCAGCCTTAGGATGCAGCTGTGTAACCCATCCAATAAAGCGTAACACGGCTGACCCAGAGAGGCTGAGCCCACTCTCCCCACAGTCCCATCCCACTGCAGGGCACTTCCAAAGCCACTCAGCTGCTCAGGTGGCTCAGGCAGCCTGAGGGGCTCCCACCATGTGCACACACACCACATCGGTTCTCCAGCACCTGACATAGGTGTCTACTACCACATCCAGGCCACCAGCCCTGATGTAATCTCTGCCAAAGGGGCAGGTGGCAAACAGAAATGGAAACTTCCTAGAATGGGCACAGCTGGCTCAGCCAGAGCTTGCTAGCCACCTTGTATTGGAAGGAGGGCCTTCCGCGAGAGGTGGACAAGTTCCCTGATTTTAATTACCACTCTTTTGCTTTTCCCCAAGAGGATAAAACCCCAAAGAGAGAAGATAAGAGAACCCTAGCCTAACTTTTCTTTAGAAAGGACCAGCCATGAGATGGGTATCATTATTGCAGGAAGGAGCACAAGAGGAAGGGCAATGCAATTAAGCACCTAGTGATGCACCACAGCTGCATGCCTTTGAGTCATCCTGTGATCCAGGTATACAGACCCAGCCCTGGCAGCCCTTTGCTGGCAGTTCACCCCCAGCATCCTACCAGACACAGACAACTCATTTGGAGATGCATCTGCTGATAAATCTGGCAAAGCCGCTCCCTGTTGAAAAGGCAGCACAGACATGGGGGATTTCTCTGAAGGAAAAACAAACGCTGGAGGCCAGCAAGACAGATCACTGGGGCACTCAAGTAGCAGAGTAACAAGCCCACACAAGGCTTTATGTATTTGTTTAACACCTACTCTAAAACAATCAGCAGCATTTGGGCTGATTAACCTTAAATAAATAAAATGTCACTGCTTCCTACCATGGATGAAAACCAAAAATGCTACATGAACTTGTACTCAACTTTTCAGAACAAACTCCAGCTCTCCTGACACTGTGCTATCACCCATCCTTCCTTTAACAGCTGTAACCTCTCATCTTTATGAATCAGGGACCTGTTCCAAGTGTCCACAGCATGAGCTCCAAATTTCAGTTTAAGAGTTAACTTGCACAAAGAAGCCAATACTTGTTCTGTCAATCCTCGCTCACTCTTGGGAAAAAGGAAGCAACTCAGACATGTTGCATAACTGCTCATCGGCACCGTCAAAGAGCTCGAGCACTAATTGGAAAACTAATATCACTGCTTCAAATAGGTGCAAAAATACACACTGCAAGGCCCATTAGGAGGATAGACGAGGAGACAGACATTCTCACTGTCAGGGCCTCTTCAGAATAATTTAATGCAGGATCCAAAGAAAATGTCCTCCCACGTGTATTGATGCTAATTCACAGAATTAAAAAGCAAACCTAAGAATGCTGAAGCAAAGAAATTAGTTCACTGTCAAATCAGCTTACAGTTTAGGCAAATTAACTTGGTAGCATGCTATGTTCCTATGCCCTATGTATGTCATTTTGGTCAAGTGGTTTGTAAATCTGGCACTCCTGCTATCCACAGATACACAGGTGGTTTCCAAACAGCCTTTTCAGCTTCCCTTTAGCTATTGCATCAGCCAAGACAAGTACATTTATACTTAAGACAGTTTTCTAAAAGGTTCATGCTGCTTTTTTTGAAAAATGAACCATAATCAGAAAACAAATGTATGCTTGAATATGCTCACACAAAGTTTGTTTTACTAGCAAATTAAAGAGCAGAGGTTACCTACGTGGTCAACTTCACAGCACCATGGAAGAAGACATTGTGTCTACTTGGAGCAGAAGAGTAAAAAGCCTCTATCTAATGCAAAGGAAAATATAGGTCAGCTATGCAGCTGGTTAAATAGAAAGGGAAAAAACATGAAAACATAAGACCTGATAGTTCTTACTTCTAATGCCATCAGCAATTAAATAGAGGAAAACAAAATAAACATGTTTTTCAGATTGGATGTTGTGTCCATTGGTCCCCCTCCCCATACATGTATACAGTGGAGGGAGAAAATACACAAGAAGGATACACAGATTTATTTTCACAGGACTTCTTTGGAGCAGAAGACTGTCAAGAATTTCTTACCATTTTCTTCCCATTTGTCATGCACACTTAGCAAACCCTTGCAGATTACTAATATAAAATTGTAGTAAACATTATTTCAGTGAAAGATAACATGCTTGCCTGCATAAAATCTTAAACAGTATGTAACAGAGTATGTTAGGTTAGCCGCAGAATTTAACACTGCTATAACTATATTTATGTTTGCTTTCCAATGAGAACAACATGACAACACACGGCATCTGTCCCAGAACTGTACACAGCAATGACATTTCATTTTATAAAAGAATCTTCTCTTTCAAGGTACTAAATAAACAAAAGACACCTGAGAAAAAAAAATTGAGTCTCATCTTCAGAAAAAAGCTCTAATAAATTACAACCTAAAATTAGACATTTCAAATGACAACATTTGCCAGGGTCTTTGTTAAAGTGGCGTGGGCTTTCTGCTCCGGCTAGCAGAGGTTCTCAGCCCTTGCACTCCTTTTTATACATTCACAGAACACCAGAATTTTATTAAAAATAGCAAAAGCAGCCACATTGTTTGGAATCTGCACGTTTGGGCTGCACTCCAGCCCTCACCAGAGCACCTTCTGAGATCCCAAGCTTATCAGTGGGTCCTTGCCTGCTCCTGCTCAGACCTGGTCCCAGCCTGGGGTGCCTGCAGCTCCCTGGCCCTCTCCCAGGACTCTGTACCCCGAGTCTTCTCCCTCCTGAAAAGTTACGGCTAAATTAGTAGCCAAGCCGCCTTTTCCAAACACTAATGAATCTTATCAGTAGAAAAACAAAACAGAGGAGTATGGGTTTGAAACAAGCACATACCCCAAACCCCACTTACCTAAGTGACTCAAACTCGTGTGAGGGAGATCTGGGAGAAACTCTACCTTCTTCATACTCAACAGCTTTTCCAAAACTGGGCCCGAACTCTGTCAGAAAGGATTTTTTTAACTGTTCATAACCCTTTGTCTCACTGATCCACACAACTGCCAGACAAAACATGTTTTGTAACTTGGCTGGAGCTCTGAGCAAACTTTTAACAGCTAAAAGCTCAGGAATTGTCTCTTAACCACCCGAGAGAGGCCTCCAGAAAGTATTTTATTTCAGGCTATTGTTTTGCTACGGCTTTTCCAACAGCCTGTAGTTACTACGGCACATTCACAGCATAAAACACCTCAATAGGTAACTGAATGACACAATACAAGGTAAGCAAACCCCCTCGCCGAATGAAAAGAGCATTTTCTTATTTAATTACAGAGCAGTTGTCCATCAACACATGCATTTAAAGACCCAGCTCCAGAGTCTGCTTCTTCAGAGAGCAGCCTTGCGTAAATACATCAGGAATACACAAATACCCTACCCGCTGCTGCCCTGAACAACTATAGATAAATAATATGAATGGTAATCTACCTGATGAAGAGCAAAGATGCAAAACTGCACAGTTTTCATGGTTGGTTAATGAGATAAGCCACAGACCAAGGCAACAGCCTCTACCAAATAGAGTAAGACCGCATTTCCAGCTTATTTTAACTACCTACATTTTTTTCCTGAGAGAGATAAACAACATACTTGCTGTGTTATCTAGGATGCTAAGCATACATGAAACAAACACGGCAGCTAATTCTATTACTATTCATTCCTGTAAAGGAGTTAGGCATTCAGCAGTGAACATTCACCCAGGTAAATGAAATAGTTAAGAAAGAAGTTTAGGAATTAATTCTACTCTGCTCTCTAGGCAGCTGTCAGACTGCAATGATGAGCAATTTATCTTCCATCTACAACACTATCGGCAGACAAGCAGAGTCACTGGGGAAGCCAGCTGCAGTCCACACCCTTCAGATATCAAATCCATGCCTTTGGAAAAGCAGACACCAGGGAACACAGCCATTTGCCCAGCTGCCCCACGAACTGTGAAATACTTGTATTTCTGTGCTTTTCCTTGTCTGCTGCCTGCTGCCCGAGCAAAGAAGAGGTGTCCCCTGAGGGAGCAGCTCAAGGACACGCCGACCATCCGCTACGCTCTTCCACCCTGACTTGGAGTCAGCTCTGCAAATCCTCACACCTCTGCATCTCGATGTTACCACAACCTGAGAAACCCCACACGAGGAAGCTCAGGAAGCTGAAATGCCCCACTTACCTCTGGTCTTGAGGGTGCCACAGAGAGGCAGTCACACGTGTGCAGCCAGCATACTTATCCCGGAGCATAAAACTCCCTCCCACACAGGAAGAAACAACTTCAGACCTGCAGGCAGGCACCTTGAATCGACGGCTGCCGCTGCCAACTATGTGGAGGCACAAGTGTTTCACCTGGAAGAGCAGGTGAGAACTAGATTTCTCTTCCAGATCCACAGCTACTGTACTACAGGAAGTGCTGACACCCCCTTCCTTCCTTCCTTCCTACCAGGGGTTTTGCAAAACACCTGTAATTTAATGAGGCTGAGTTTTCATCAGGTGAGCTTTGCAGTGATGGCAAGGTGCTTTTATCTTAAATGCAGCAAGAAGTCAATGACCACAGGACACAAACTTGATGGCACAGATGCTGAACTAGTCTGATGGAGAGGCTGGACACCTCACATGACCATAGGACACAGCACTGGTGACCTGACCAGGCAGGTGGGTGTAACAGTGGCCTGCACATTGTGCAAGTCCTGGTAGGTTCAAGAGGAACACAAGAGCATGCTGAACTAGGCCAGGCCTTATCAGCTCATTGCACAATCCCATGACTTACCTGCAAAGAGATTAAAACCATCAACAGTCTTCTTATCTGTCTGTAACCAGTATCAAACTGCAGAAACTCACAGCTCTGTCCCCAATGACTCCAAAGGAGGTCAAACACACCAGCAAAATAAACCTTAGAACGGCTTAGTCATCTTTTATGAGTAAATCCATGACATCAAACCAGAGTCCATGCCCACAGATAGCTAAGGGTGCCTGAACTCCATCTGTTGTCCACAAAATCACAGTCACTCAAGTTACCTTTAGAAGCACTACTGGCTACTGCTTAGAAGCACTACTGCTTTTCAGCCATGACTCGCTGCCCAAAACATAAAAGAAATTGCTTTGTACCCTTAGGAACAACAAAACATTTCTAGCTGGTGGCCACGAGTCATGCATTTGAAGCTTTGACTTGAGGTATCTGCTAAAACTGGAAACTTCAGGAACAGGCTTGTTCGAAGTTGTTTGCCTTGGGTCATGTAAGTATTAACTTCTCAATTTTCATCAGCAACAATTAAATTTGCTAAGCAAAGACATTAAATAATGTACCTCTATGAACTATCAAATTATGAACTTATCACCAGAACAGTTCATCTCTGCTTTTCGTCACTGTGCATTGCAAAACACAAAACTTACCTGAAAACCTTGAGAACATTCAGAAACACAGGGCAGGAATACAATCTCCTTTCTACAAAGAGAAGTATTCCGGAAGTATTCCATCTCTCCTTTCTGGATGTGCTTCTGATGCTCTTACATCAAATACACATTTCAACATTTTCATACATTCGTTTTTGCTGAACTGTCATGATTCCTCTCTCAGTTCTGTGGGGAAACTTTTACACAGCAGTTGAGATTTGCAATGCCAAATGTGATCAGGAGTATCACAAAAAGACGAAAAACAAAACCAAAAACCAATGACCAAACTGAAAAATAAAATAACAAAGCTGTTCTTTTCTACTTTACATGTTTTCTGCCTTTGATTAGAGTCTATCCAACATTAGAGGTGCTGCTGTCCATTCTTATTGCCTCTAAGAAGAAAAAAAAAAGGTTTTTTTTTAAATAAACATATTACACTGAAAAGTCATTGAACTCATTAATGATTGCAAGTGTTTTCAGTAACACCACTTAAAAGTAATTCTGTGCTGATTCCTACAGTCATTTCTCTTTCCACAAACCTAACTTGTCATAAAGACAGAACCATTAATAAACAGGTGTTGATTGATAAGGATTTTACACAGACTCTTTTCTTCTAAGTCCAAAAGGGCTCTTGCCCACTCTGGGAAACCCCTTTTAGCAAGGGATATGTCACACTGGTGCAGCAAGCAATCTTGCTGACTTCTGAATTTATAGATACCATTACTGATTTCCCTTCCTTGCCATGCTCCAGAGAAGTGGCTTCAGTTACCAACACAGTGTACAGGTGGAGAAGCTGATCCTCTTCCCCATGGGGCTGAGCAGCAAGTAGGACAACAAGAAAGCCAACAGTAGGATTGCACAGATATAGCTGCATCACATACTGCAAGATGGAAGGAAGATAGGAAAAAGGCAAGAGCACAAATTAAGCCAAGCAACATCAAAAAAAGAGCTGCCTGCTGTTATTGGACACAAAAGAACAAGACTGACTCTAGGTTGAGTTCAGAGGCAAAGGAAGGAAGTTTATTTTTCTTACTCTAGCTTATATAGATTTCTAACAAAGGTTAGAGATTGGAGGATGAAGTTGCTACTTCTCTAACCACTCTGGTGAAAATCACAGTCCATCAATTTGTCTCCTCTTCAAGGAGAAAAACGTAAACAAAAGAAGATAGTTCTAAAAATATACACTGTTTACATGAAAATCTGTGAGAACTTCACAAAAGAATGTAAAAACATCAGAAAGCTAGAAAATCAGGGCAACAGCTGCCAACCAAACCCAATGCTAACACTAATTGGAGTTTGCTCTGTAACTCATGGATATTGGTGGTGGATTATGAGGCCAAACCATTTTTTATATAGAGACCTGTCACCAGCTGTTTTATGTGCTCAGACTCTGCTCATAAAGCAGTTCTAGCCGTGTGTAGCCAAGCAGCAGCATTTTCTATTTCTAGATATACGTATTCATGATTTCCAATTCTTATGTTCAGAGAGTCCCACTGGCCTTCCTCCAGCAAATCTGTAGCCACTAGGAGCCCGGTTTATTGAGGATTTTTTTTTTTTTTTAATTGTGAACCCATTTAATTTAGGAAGAAAAACATTTACTTCCATCAGTGCTGAGAAAACCTGCCCATATGGAAAAGCAACAGCTGCAGGTATGAAGCTGCACAAAACCAGCCTGCAATGATCTTCAAAACAAATCTCTATCTCATGCTAAACAAGCAGGGCAGACACGACTGACACTGTGAAAACAAACCATTGTTTTTGTGAATGATCCACCTGCAATAGTTCAACCAGATCAAGTAACTGTTTAGCCAGAAATCTGGTCAGCTTCCCGCCATTCCTTTCCCGGAGACAATTGCTCCGGAGTATGCACACATGAGTGCTTGGCCACACAGTTACCCTCAAATGCTGTCCCTCCATAGCAGCTCACAGAGCCTCCTCAGCTGCATCCTCCACACAAACCACACTTGATTCTCCCTCTCTGGCCCCCATCAATGACTGCACTTAATCAGCCCCATTTACCAAGATGCAAGTTCAAGCGTGTATCAGACCAGGCTGCATGAGCTTCCTGAACTGCTGGGAGAGGTGGGGAGTCAGTGTACAAAGGTCCCGTGTAACAACCTGTTCTGTCTCAGAGCACATGGAGAACAAAGCAACTCACTTCAAGCATACTCCAGATGCAGATAGATATCCAAAATATACTCCTTTTTGTCATTTTGACTGGGATTACTTTCATGTCTTCTGGACGTACAAATATGAATACAGTGCTTTGAATTATAGCAAACAGGATCAAAAAGATACACTGTAAGATACCCTTTGTACTGTCTTGTAAGTATGAAACAGCAAAACCTAAGAAGCTTCATATTCTCATAACCAGGTAAGAACAAGCACTGAGCTCATACTGCAGAACAAACATGAAGTTAGCTCTTGCACAAAGCCTCACCTTCCACTCATCTCTTGTTCTCATCTCATCCCTTGTTCTCATCTCTCTAGTCTTGGAGGAATCTTTCCACTTACTCAAAGCAATGAAACCTCTGATGGCTGCACGTGCTCTAGTGCAGCTCTCACTTTCCAGAAAACAAGGTACTCTCAAGAAGGGGAATGAAGCCTGCCCAGAGGCTTTCATGTGAGCCATGTCTCTTTCCACAGAACACTGCCTCTCTCAGCAGGAAGGGCTGCCCAAGCAGCTGAGTGCTTCTCTCTGTACTACACACACAGGGCCTGACAAGGAGCTGTGGATGCTCTATGAAGACATTTGGAAGCTGAACTCTCCCTACACTCTCCTGCAACCTAGCAGATTTACCTGGAAGCTGCTGCCTTGCTGTCAGCAGCACTAGCGTGGCTTTACTTTTTCAAAAGAGAACCTGGCTCCACAAGGTGGTAGTTTGGATAATGTCATCACAAAAAGTAAGACCTGCTGTCAACATGCTAAGGCTGTTAGCCAGTTCATCTTGAACAGGCAGTGTGGTGCTGAACATCTTAGTCATTCGCACTCAGAAGATGTAGCTTGGGCACACCATCACAAAAAGAAGCACCTACTATAGGGCTGTCTTAACAACACTAACTATTTTGCAGACAATCTTAGCCATCCTTGGTGTAGAATGCTGTCCAGGTGTGCCAGTGCTCAGGAGGAGGTGAAATCCAGTAGCATTCACTTAACCTGAGTTCCTTCAGCACAGCTTAAGCCATTATTCCCTCCCACAGATCACACTTGCAGAGGAATTATGCTGGCAGGTTGGGAAGCCAGCAGCTGAGGGAGAAAGAGAGGGAAGGCTGAGCAATAGAATTTGCTGGCTGAGGCTTCTTGTTAGAATTGCAAGCTGGACTATGGCATGGGTGCTGAAGCACAGAGCTTCACCTCTGAAGCACTTCACACTCCACACACAAGTATGCAGGCTTCTGTCTCCACAGAAAAATTCCTACAGCAGGAACAAACTGTGAATAGAGATGGCATTTCATTCTGTAACACATGTGCAGAAATGTTTTTATTGAAGGTCTCCATCATCCTAAAAAAGAAAGTGGAAATGCCAACATCTGAGAGCAAAGTGAGGTAGGAGAACAATCCAGTGTAAACAACTACAATGAAAAATATATTATTTCTACAGCTAGGGTATAGCTCTTAAAGAAAGGAAGTACAAATCATATTTTGCTTTTATCCTTACACACTAAAAACACTTGGATAACTACAGTTCAGATAAGCAAGTTTCCAAAATAAATCTAGGCAAAAAATGTGTGAAGGAAATGCGAGGCACAGAACATCATGGCCTCTCCTCTATGTCCTCTTTTTGCACCCACTCCATTTAACATCTTTTCTTTACTATGCATAGCTTGCAATGAAACCCACAAGTCCACTGTCTCTCATCTCTGAGAATACTTCCATGTAAACAAAAATTTTTGTATGAAGTTCTTTAGTGTACTAGCCACGTAGAAGTAAAACACCCAGAATAAACCATCATTTTTAAATGCGTATTTTGACTAGATCAGACCACACCACCAACAGCTATGTCTGCAGTGTACACTTCAAACAACAAAGAGAGAAAAACTGTCTTTGCTTTCACAAGGTGTGCAGATTTGCCACTTGTGATGTTCACTGGGGTAAAGAACAAGAGGGTTTCTGGTGCCCAGGAACTGTTCAACTCAACCATACTTGGCCACAATTCAGCCTCTTCAGGTGCCTTGACTCTGAAAAGCTGGAAAGACCTCAGATACACATCCTCACTTCTAACCAATCCAAATTTAGCACCTCAGTGAAGTTGCTATTCCTTCCTTCCCCCTTCCTGATGATAAAGGCAGCATCAAAAAGGAACACACAAAACGCAACCAATCTGGCCCACGAAACATCAGCTACATTCACAGGACAAAAATAGAAAGCTTTCATCTTTCATTATCAGACACTCTACCGCACAGCACAGGAAGCTAAAGCTTCAGGCAACTGTGGGTTTCAAATACTCCTCAAAATGGGAGCGAGGCTTTCCTTTTCTACTCTGCGAAAGGCTAAAAGAAGTTGGCTTGGCAATGACAAAAAACATTAGAGTCCAACAAGCCTCACTAATAGCAATCCAAGCAGACAGTTCTTTAAGCAATAGCATTGTCCTCACTTCATAAATTCTCCTGTTCAGAAGGACAATCCTTGCCTCCTCACTTCTTCTGATTCTAAAACTCTACGTTCTAAAATCTTGAAATCATTTTAGATCTTCAAAAGGTTAAGATTTTCAATTTTTTTTTTGCAAAGTTTTTAAGATTTAGTCCTAGCCCCTAGAGGAATTCAGAAGAAAAAAATAATAGAAAAACACAACTTCTAGGGAGTTGACACTTCATGAACTCCAAAAATTTTTCTAGATCACAGCCTTCCAGCTTCCCTCTGTTAACAACAGCCTGATTGTAATGGGGTTGGTGTCTGCTCCCTAGGGTTTGGGAAGGCCAGATGGAAGGCAAGGAAGGACCTGAGGAAAGCAGAAACACTGTACTGCTCCTCCACCATGGTGTGTCAGGTTCTTCCAGAAGTCCCCTCAGCCTCCATCTTTACAGTCTCAACAACAGATTATGTAGCCATCTGCTGAGCTTCAGTTTTTAAAAATGTTTTTATTTTAAGAGAACTTGTCACCACGCAAAGTCACAACTCTTCCTCAAATACACTTTTTTTGTGGTGGCTTCATCTTTTTATCTTATCTATTCTTACCCACTCTGTAATTCCCCAGGAAATCAAAAACGAACAGGTTTCACTCACCTCATTAGCTGGGAAAATGGTGTTTATGAATCTGAATGGGCTTTAACACACTGTGAACTAGAAACTACACAAGTAATTTAAATCCGTCTGAGTGAGTCAGCCTGGCTCTCTTCATCATTCATGTCTAACCCATTCCTAGCCTTACTACACTCATTCAGAGACCATCTTTTGGGGTTTATCATCTGTTGAGAAACACCACATTTCAATACCCAGACGTGTGGCTTTGCCTCTTTTGTCCTGGCAAAAATCCTGACACATAGCAGATAAATTGCTGCCTATTTTGGTTTTTTATTGAAAGAGTTCAGCACAGCAGCAGCACAAGCACAACTTCCCTTCTGGGCAAAGGACAAGGTAGCTGGCAAAGTTGCCTGCTGGATGGTACATCACTGAATGGTGGAGTGAGCACTGGGAAGAGGAATTGCCACTCCAGCTTGGCATGAACAAGCACACAGAGCCATGTGGAGGAGGAGCAGGAGAAATGATCCATTAGGGTGAAAAGGGAAACGATGACACAGTTTTATGTTTTCCATGGCATTGCTATGCTTACTTTTAAACACTGAAATGAAAATTCCACTTAGGCATCCCACAAGACTTGTGTGGAGCATCCAACATCAAGATGCCCTACAGCCCACTTTCACTAGTTTCAAAACAGAATTCACTTTCTTATTTTACAGCCTGGGAAATTCAAGATGCCTGTGAGGCAAAGAGCATGAAAACAGCAGGAAAACTCCAAGAGCTTAATCCATTCAAAACTAGAAAAACTTCAGTAATCATCATCAGTGTATTCTTAAAGAACTAACAAATGAAATCACAGGACTAGGTGCAAGGGCTTTAATAAAACGATTAAGTATAGGGTGGTATATGAACTGAAAATATTCAATAAACACAACAACTAGATTTAAAAAAGAAAAAATCACAGAGGAAGTGGCAAGCAAAGCCAAGTCATCCAGGCAACTACTGCTCACAAAAACCACCTCAGCAGAAACACAGGGCATTGGAATACATTGTGAAGGCAGGCATCACCAAAGAAAGTCTGAAGGAAAGCAGAGTAACACACAACATCAGCTTGCCAACACCAATGAGAAAAATCACATCAGACCAACATGCTTTAGTTCTCAATGTTGTAGCTCATTTTCTAAATGAGGGAAATATTATTAGCTTCAGGTGAAAGAAATGTTAGCTTTAACACAGCTGAGTATCCTAAAACATGCACCAGTGTTGTTAAGCATGCTGGAGGTGGAAACGAATAATTTCAGGGAAGGTAGAAAACTTGTTATGAGAGACAAAACAAGGACTAGATAAAGACCAGACTATTATATGAGTGAATATTTCACCTAAGACACCAAGACAAAAATCTCAGCATTAAGTCTAAAGGCCTCACCAGCAAATTGTTGAGGGGAGAGGCAACTCCTTGTGTGACAGCTCGCCAGAAAAAGCCCAGTGTATCTGCATTCTGAGGAGACTGTAAATGTCTCTCTTACTGATTCAGTAAATTTTGAAAAAGACAAGAACTACTTAAATTTTCAATTATTTTAACTGGGACTAGAACCAAGTAAGGTTAAACTACCGACAACACGTGTCAGAAATTGGAACTCTCCTTACCACCAGGAAAGAAAGCCATAGGATGGGTGCAATAGAGGCAAGAACCTTACAGATAGTTAAGACATGAGCACTGTATTATGATGTGATGGGCCTGCAACAGCAGAAACCAGAGTCAATGAACCAGTCCTCTCTTGCAGAGGTTGTTTTCATTGATCAATATTTTTAACAGATTTTGATGCAGGTGCCTCTTTCCTCTTCCACAAGAGCTTATTCAAACAGGTGGTCATACAGTAAAACTTGTCAGCAGACTTTAAGCCTGCACCAATTTTTCAGTTAAATATGCTAATAGTGTGACAATACCAGAAGAGCTTCATTTTGGGGGAGGGGAAGGAGAGTTGCTTTGTTTGTTTTTCAAATTATGTTACACTTCCTTGGTCAGATCAAGTCTCAAAGGCATCAAGAATCTCTGCAGGAACAAGTTCTGGGACTGGATTCAGGGCAGCAACACCCAGCACACCTTCTCCTCAAAGTGGCAGAGGATAAAGGGGATGTAGCACCAGTCCAGTTAATGCATTGCACTGCTGAAATGCAACAAGGACCTCACTGAGGAAAAGAGAGGCCTAATAAGAATTAGAAAAAGTGAATTTTAATAATGGCACTGTAAGATCTTGATTTTCATGTAAGACATACCCTAGACATCTAAATTCTACTTTGATGCTCAGATCTCTTACTCCCCACAGACTAGCCTTTCCTATTAGTATTTGTCTTTGGTGGAAGTCTGGTGGAATTTTTATTAAATTCTTGTACAGTCCTACTAGACACCTGGGACTCTGAAGGTCTGTAGGTGTAGCTAGACCCAGCTCTATGCAGGTAGGTCCAGCAGCACGTTCAGTTCTCACAAACTGCATCCTGGATCTACAGAATTCATGTCAGATACACATACAAAGCAAAACTCTATATCCCAACTCACTTACAGAAGAATATTCCCACTACTGCATCTCATTAGGAATCTAGAGAATGGTTGATCTAATGGTAGGAAAGAGATTTAACGTGAGTATTGAAAAAATGGCTAGCAAAAAACACCCACGCACATGGATGGATTCAAAACAGCATGGCATGTAAGGTGGACAGAAATAGCTGCCAAGGATGATGTGAGCAGTAATAGAATATAATCAACAATAACAACAATAAAAGCCCCCAAACAGTTGCTCAACTTACAAAAAAAAGAATCAAAATATCCTTAAAATGAGTCAGTACATCTGATATTATTTATTCCAGTAAATTGCAGTAACAGGAACAATACTATTCTCAAACTGGAAGTTATTGTTTACTTTTTATATAAACACTAAGCCCAGAAATTTACATTGAAATAACATGCACTTTAAAGTGAGCAATTCTGATTTATTTATTCATTACCAGTATTTAAAATAAAAACACACTACACTTCTAGATTTCCCTGCTTAAAAAAAAAAAAAGAGAATTTTGCTGCCAGAAAGTATAATATAATGAAATGAATACCTACAAATCCATAATAGTTCACATCCCCTAAAAACAGTTCACATTCACTAACAAAGGAAGCAAAATGGCAAGATGGTAAAGAAGCAGAAAATCAAGTTCATGTAGTAAGTGCAAGCAGATTTCAGTTTCTTATCAGTTCATCTCTTATTAGTTCTGCTAAAGAAAGATTACCCTGGAGTTTCAAACAGCATACAACTGCTAAATACTTCAGCATTCATAGAAATACTACAAAATTAGCCATAAAGATACATACTGCACTTCCCTACAGCCTGCTGCAATAATTGTAATCTAGAGTTTAAACCATTTTTGGCTGCATTTGGGATCTCACAGAGAAATCTGTTCTTTCCAAAGTCTGTGACTCACAGCACACCCCAAAACCCAAGGGAACAAAGGAAACTTGCTTGCCATTCCCGGAATTTACTATACACATGCCACTCTGTCAAGAGGCTTGTAATTTTTGGCATTCCTTTACTTACTCCCATGTTCTTCATCTACTGAATGATTAGACAACAAGCTACAAACGGGCTGTATCATCTAACAAATCAGAGCCTGATGGAGACATACAAAACCTCAGTTTGGTCAGGACCTTGCCAGTAAATCCAAACAAGTCCCTACACTTGAGAGAATCCTGATAATCCATCCTTACTTTGTCTGTTTTACAGCTTTGGGAAGGGACAGTGCCTTGGACAATGTGTAGCTGTGCCTGGATGGCATGAACTGCAGCATACAGAAGAACATGAACTAGCTGATAAAGCAGCCCAGCCACACTGTCCAGAAGTTCCTGTTCACAGCTTCACCTCCTCCTTTCTGTACTATACAGTTTCTAGTGTCCAAGCTAGCAAGGTTTAGGCTTACTCACCCAAGAATCCTTAGCCATTACATTTAACATTGTGGAAAATTGCTCTTGGATTTCTAGACCTCATTATAATCAAAAATAACAGAAGAACAGATCACACTGGAAACTGGTAGTTTTTTCAGACCAGGACAGAACATAGCTTAGTCAAATGTCCTGCTCTTATCTACCCAGGAAACGCTTAGGCAGTGTAAATGTGCTTTGTTGATTGCACCCAGCAATTCCAGCAGCTGCCTCAGTTTATGGCTCTGCCTCACCTGCTTTGAGGGACCAGCAGCAGGTCCTACTCGAGATCAAAGGACAATGCAGCACAAACTCATGGGGTGGTCTCCACTAAACCAGACACTTCTCACAGACAAGGCTCCTTCAATGTGTCAGCATTAACACAAGGGGAAGAACTGCTTTTATCAGTATGAGAGGAAGTCTAACAGGCAGTTTGGATGTGTTTAGTGTATTTGTTTGAAATTTCTTTACCTTAATTCAACTTTAGATTTTTAAAGGCAGTCCAAACATATATCAGTCTTGAAACTCAGGGGATACACAATTCATAGAAGAACATGAGTATACTGTGCATATGGAATCTGATTAAAAAGCAGAAACATTTGTTTTAGAACCATATTACTTAATATCCCATGGTTTTGGCTTGTATATTATTCAGCTGAAATACTGAGACAGTTTGGAGAAATGCTGATTCTGATGAAAGCTCAAAGCACCTCCCATATTCATAAAGGAGCCATTTCACAAATGGCATCATATTCCTTAACATGTTTATCCTGAAGAGCATTCAAGTCCTAATTAGGAACAGAGCCACACTCTGCTAAAACTGAGAAAAAGTATATTTAGACATCATCTATCCCCAGTGATCTTGCAGGAAGACACATAGCATATGGCACGTGAGAAAATCAGAAAAGGGGAGGGGGCAGAAAACAGAAAGAGACTGACTGTTAAAAATACTTCATATGAATACTTTCATGGAAAAAAAACCCTTAAGAAACAGGAAAAACCACAAACACCATCAAAACACTTTATCAAAAGCTCGGCACTTCACAGAAAGATGTAGGCATGGGTAGGCATTTTAAACTGACATTGACATTTCTATGTTAATTGCTTTGCCCTCTATCTTTATATTCACAAGAGTAGACACATCTTAGCTCTATTTAGTACCTCAAACTATTAATTATTTTCTGAAAATTTAACACCATTACTGAAATTCAACATTTCAACACACACACCCCCAGTGATATTTCAGAATTCTCATTTTGTGAATATTTCCCAAAAGACCGTTTTGGTTTGTTGGGGATTTTTTTTCTTTATTTCAGATACGAAAACACTGATTTCCTGTTGCAATGCTAGAAATTTCAAAAACACAAAACATTAATAAACTGCAGTGTTGACACAAGCCAAGGATTCCTACTGCAAGCTAGTGACCTTTTAGAGGTAACTGAGAATTTCCATGAGCTCACTTCAGGCAGAATTGCGAAGGGATGCTAACCTACCTTTCATTATTTTGCTGCCAAGTCTCATAACATCCAGTGGTTTTCATAAATCCCACATCCTGATGTTAGTATCAGAGTTATATAAGAACCCATTTTATTCTGAACACAGACTTCAGTCTTGCAAGAAAACCTTAGATATATTACCATAGCTCACTCTAAAAGTTATAAAATCGGAACACAAAACCAAGCCGCTGCTGTAAGAACAACCACAAACATCACAAACTTTTCATCTCCTAACCCAGAAAAAGGTCAAGTGGAAAAACAGAATTCAGGAGGTGCTGTTGCACAGGTTCGAAATCTTCTCTTTGGTGAGAGAAAGAAGGCTCCTAGCACAGTTTCCTGTACTCTGCCTAGGGTCATGCCCAAAAAAGCAGGCGGAATGCATTGGTTTTGTAATGTGCTGTCCTGTCCCTTGATTGTAACAGCCCCTGGCAGGCTGTGTCAGAGCATGGCCCTGTACAGAAACACTCAAGCAATGCTGAGACACCCAAGCAGCCCACAAAAGCACTTAGTGCAGGTCGTGGAAGTTGCGTCCTGGCCTGCCACAGACCCCGTGGCAGGCGACTAAGTCAGCTTCCCAAGGAGTAAGTTGATCCACACAGAATTCTTATGTCCTGTGATTCGTGCTGGAAACGACTTGGCCAAGTCTTGAGATTGGCTTATCTCATTGCATCACCCCTCAGCCTTGGTGTATGCAAAGCAGAGGGAAGGTGGATGAGGAGTCAACAGTGGAGAAGCAGCAAGGAGGCTCCCTGACACAAGACCCAGCACAGCTGCAGCAAGCAAGGCTGTGGAGAGCCTTCATCCCTATTTGGGACACTGGCCACGATTAACACCTGGTCTGATTCAAGTTACAAAGCCCCATCTATGAACATGAACTGATCACACGCTCTCTGTGAGGATAGAAACCAAAATCATCAGCCTTTGGCATCTAGTCACTGCCTGTCATCTGGTATCTGTGGTGAAGGAAGGTTAAAATGAACGTGGTAGTGGCCTCCAATAAATTTCTCCATGTAAACTGCAAACCACGTGCAGCTACCAAGGAAGTAAACACAGGACTGAAGCCGGGCACGGGCTCTGTGACACACAGTCAGGCTGTAAAGGGGAGGGGGCTGCTGTGCAACTGCAGAGAGCAGCAGCGAGGGCCAGGCAGGCACACGGGCAGCCCCCCCATCAAGTGCAACAGCAGGATGATCAAGGAACCACCACCATGTCCTGACAGCACACGACCCTTGAGATGACCCAGTGGGGCAGATGGGACTTCATTTACATACTTCTTTTCGATTTTCAGAGTTGGTTATAACCTCATCTCAGTAAACAAGGCTGCAGTGGCCCTGGTGGCAGGATAGCAGCCAGGTCTGCTCTCAGAATAATGCCACCATCCTCGGCTGCTTCCATCCCAAAAATGGTGGGGCACATGACTTCAGGTAATGGACATCCTCCCCACACACTCCTGTGTATTCCAAGCATCCATTTCCAGATGAGGAGCCACCACCACAAGGAAACACCAGCTGTGCACACACATGGCCACTGTGAGGACATCTTCATCAACAGATGTCATTCACCTACAGAGGAATCACTTCCATGAGGGGACAAAACCAAAGACTCAGGTGACCGAGCAGCAGAAGCTACTTCTAAATTTGCTCTCAGTCTTTTGGCCCTCCTTTGCCAGTTTGATAGGTCATTTAGAAACGTGCAATGACCACTTGGAATCTGCCAGCCTGGGTGCCCACCCTCCCCTTGTTGTTTATCTACATCTCACTACGGCAACTCATTCAGCAAGCTGTTACACTAAGCATAAAAACAAGCAAATTATACAGTAGAGAAAATGCCAAGCTCATCTTGCACTGCCAGCTCCATTTGGGGAAAAAAAAAGTGATGAAGTCTGCATGCATATAATCACAATAATTAGACACTTGTAACCAGCTGAACATCAGCATGCATGCTGAAATTAAAATTGCCCAGTTTGAAAAACTAAGAGGGCAGGATCTGTGCAGTCCTATCTTGTAGAAGAGGGAGGAAGTATTTTTTGGCTTATTCAGCTCCTTCTCAACAAAAACCATACCACATTTACCATTTATCACTCACTACAGAAGGCTTGTTGAATTTGTTGTACATTAACATGCTCATCATAAATAATTTTTAAGTTGAGGAATTGAAAATTTGGCTGTGAGTGGCCAGCCCTCCATTTGAACAATTTAATAGTGCTGTGTAGTTTTGGTTTGGGTTTTTTTAGCATTTGATTCTCCTGCTAGCATTAAAAATACCTAATTCCCTAGCCCACTGTCAGTGGTAGTCTTTTTTAAACACATATTGTGTAGCTACTCACTGAGAAAGCCACTTCACAAAAGTCTTTGTGAGTTTAAATGAAAGCTCTACTAATTCCTTAGTGTTTGTTTTAAGAGTTCTCAGAATTAATAGGTCAACAAAGGTGTAAATCCAGCATGAAATCAATCTTCAATATTGGTACTTCTCATGTAAGATAATCCTTTTAAAACCAGCCTGCTCATCCTGGAGACAATATTGCTAACTTCAAACATCTAAGTAACTCCCAATCAAAGGATTTGATAAAATTCAAAACTGTCAACCCATGCTTTTTCAAAATTTCCATCTTTCATTGTATTTTCAAACTGCATGTCTTAATCTTCCCTTCTACCCACTAAAGCAATGACTTAATTTTCAGAATATTGCTTACTTGCTGCAAAGACAAAATAGTACACAAAAAATTGTTCTGTTTAGGACAAGGCAGGCACTAATTTTCTGGGGACATGTCAGCCAAGTTTTCCTGCAGTAGGAACGAGAAGTAAAGCTAAGAGTAATCTCTATTCATAGTTTTTAATTTTAAAAAATCCTTTTTCACTTTTTTGTTTTGGTACATTACTTTTTTCCATCTCACATTATCACAACATCTTGATCCTACACATTTTTAAACCTCATTTTAATGACTACAAGTGTCATTAATTTTACAAAACCTATAGGGAGCCCACTTCTCCATTCACTGAGATTTTGCATGATATCAGTTTGAAATAATTTATTTCCTACTGAATTCTGTAATAGCAAAAGTATTTCCTACTGAATTCTGTAATAGCAAATCAGCAAATAATGAGAATATATTATGGGGATATAATTTTATTTTGGAACTGTGTATTTCACATTGTCATACTTCACTGGGTAAACACAGAACAAATTAAGTCTTCATGAAAGAGACTGAAAAAATGCAAGGATTCTGTTGCATGAGTAGCACAGAGTTTAAAAGTAGTAAGATATGACTGGGATTGCTCTAGCTGTTCTTGCTCTACTGTAATCAACTCAAGTACATAATTGGTGTAACAAGAAACAAAAACCTACCATGAGAATAAGAGAATCACAACATTTTTAGAATGTAATTAGTGCTTTGTTTGATGAAGCAAAATGAAAATGATAACTCATTATTACCCCTGATAGGTATTAATCATTTTATCCTCTGATGACTTTTCGCCATACTCTATAAAGTTCAGCATTGATAAGACAGAAAAAGAACAAAAAGCTCTTCACATGTTAGATCATTTTGCGATATGTTTGGGGTATGACAATGTGGCTTCTTCCAAACATTCACCATTTCAATTTCTTTCAAAAAGGGGGGAATTTTCCTAAAGTATTTTAAAGAAATTTCTCCCACAGCCAAAATTTTATTCTCAAGAAGTTCTTGATACAGATCTTCATCCAGATACTGTTTTGTATTCTTCTAGAAGTCATTTACTTCATATGTTATTACACTGTTTCTATGAGAAATTGCAAACAGGCAGTTCGTGAGCAGATTCTCTCTTACTGTGTGGAAAGAGTACTTCCATGTACAGAGATGATAAATCAAGCTGAAATACTCAAAATACAATTGCAAACAATAATTATTAGGAATTGTTTAATAAATTCTGGAGCTTTTCCATTTGCTGAAAAGCAAGAAGTAAAGGAAGGAATTCCCTGGCTAAGAAACTGGAATACCTTGTGTATTTGCTAACAGACGGGCCTGCAGCTCTTCTTGTTAGGATTCATGTAGCACATCTAAAGGGTTGGCCACCAAGAAAGATATATACGGGATATCCATCTGTTCAGGAGATCCTAACCAATTCACTGAGGGGTAAAGGCAATTGATTTTGAAACTGAAGAGGTTAATATAAAACAGCTGTTGACAGTCTTCATCCTTGGCCAGCCAAGAAATGGATGAACATGGACAGGCGTGTATGTCACAAGCAGTTGTTTTACCAAAGGATGCGAGATCCAATGCCTCAAGCATGTGTCATATATGGCACGATAAAGCCATTAGGAGCCACAGTTACCTTTCCCTCCCTGCAGCCCTTCCCCATCAGGCTGTTCTTCCTGCTGCACACATCTCCCTAAGATAGCAGCTCTCACTGAGGTTTGTGACAGCTTCCCTTCCTCGTACAGCTTGTTTACACAAAGAGATACTAACATGTCAGTAAAACGGGAAAGCCAATGGCTACACACATGCAGCAAACAAAAACTTCATGCTAGTGAAGCAGCTATGTGACACACAGGCTTTTAGGGTGCAACACAGCTCCATCAGACCTGCTGCTCAGCCATCCAGCAAACGGGATAAGGACAGACATCACAGATGCTCTGGGTTTGTTAACAGCTTCAGTGACCCTGTGAAACTACTCCAGGCATGAACGTTCAAAAGAAACTATAAAATATCCATCAGTATATCCCAGGCTGGGACAGTTCATTCTTTCTTTCCTGAGAATTTCTTTTCCAGGCTTGTCAAAAGGCACCTCAAGCTGTCTGACCCTTGCCAGAATGTAAAGCTAACAGGCAAAGTCCTCTGGAGTTTGTCACTCCAGAAGTCACCTGGGGAAACCCCAGGCCAACCCATTTTTCTCTGGGTTTATGTTATGCCTCAGAAACAGTTTAGCTGAGACAGTGCAACTTCACAGCTCTGAAAACCACCAAAATCCTCTGAAACAGTCAGAAACACCCACCCCCTTATTATATACTGCTTTTTATCACCATCAACAGTCCAGAATAGAGGAGAACATACTTAAGTAAAATTTAGGCAGTGTTTGATGCTTTCTAGCATCAAGCAATCCATGGAGGAACCCCACTGCCAGATCACCTGACACACCTTTATTAGCCATTTAAAAGTAACTAAACAGACATGTCCAAACGTTTCTATCACTTCAGAGAACAAAAGGCTTCTTTCCAACCTTCTTCCTTGCCCTGGAAAAAGTTTGCTCAATGACAGATTATCAATTATTAACTAAGACTTAACACTGATAATGTTCAGATAATAACTGCCTAGGAAGAAAAAAATTACCCCAAGCAAACATTACTTGCAAAGACATCAAGAATAAACCTGAAACAAATCATACAGCACAACTAAGTCTCTACCCATAGAGATTTTTTCAATTTAAAAAAAATATCAAGGAAAAGACCCTGTAAATTCTTTAACTCTTGCCTGAAAAGCCTCTTGAACACATAACCCTGTGCTAAAATATAGATACTGCTTGAATAGCTGGATTTCAGCAAGTGCTAACCTACTTTGCTGAAATAGTGCCCAGGTAACTTATAAAAAATTTATACTGTATTATATAAGCAACTGTCTAACATAAAAGTTATGTACTTCACTAGACACCCGGGTTTCCTGTGTTTAGACCTAAAAAAGATTCCTGCATATGTTTGAGAAACATTAGCATACATTGAACTTGCCAGTGATTTACAAAGTCTGCAAGTTGTTTGTACCCCATGTGGTCACATACTTTTAGTCAGAGATTTAAGGAAAAGAAACAGGGAGAGCCATATAGCACAATGTAAATTTGTTCAGGAACTTTCTCCTTTATCAGTATACAGAACAGTCAAAAACAACCTTCAAAGAAATGGAAGAGGTCAACTGAAAGTCATTTTACCTTTGGCAGGAATAACAGGCAGCAGGCCTGAACACCAAAGAAATGTCTTAAAAGTCCTGTTCGATTTTCTATTCAGCCAGTTCACCTGGTTTTCAAGCTCCCATAAATCATTCCTCAACACTACTGCTTGCTTAAAAAAACCCCAGAAATTAAAAGTTAACCTAGGCCATGTGGGAAAGTGTACCAGCAGTCAGTGAAAAAAACACTTTGATCCAAAGCCACCATTCCCAAGAAAAGCCTGCAACACTTGGCAGCAATGCAAAATTAGACTTATGCTTTGAATGGCAAGCCTGAAAAAGCAGGAATCTTGCCTCAAAATAGCACTTAAAGAGCAGAAAAACAAGCTTAAGAATTACTGATTTAATGAGTAATTTCTATTGAAATAAACTACTATTCCAATAAACTCCCAATGTACTTAGCCACATATTTCCTCATTATTTTTAACCTACAAGCATGGTTACTTCATGAACTCTAACAGCTTGCCAGCAAGTGTACAAAACTGTAATATGGGGAGGAAAGCAGGGTGATTTCCACCCAGTCCTGTGCAGCCAGGGAGATTATGTAGTTCTTGCTACTCACCAGCTGCTTTAAAAAGAAGTATGCTTCTTGATTATCTTTTTTTGCACTGCATTACCTGGTTTAGCTCCTCCCTGTTTAACTCCTCCCTGTAAGACCTCTCTAATAAAGGTCTAATCCAGAAGACTATGGCCTCTCCACAAAATATATCCACACGAAATCAGGCAGTTCACCTCAGGTTGAATGACTGGCAGGAAAGAAGATACACTATCCAAACCTGAATGAATAAAAGTCAATCATCATTTCTTCTTCGGGATTCAACGTGAAGTCTTTCTGGAGGTAGGGCCATCCTCAGCAAATGCAGCTGTCACTTAGATGTACTTAAAAGGGCTTATTTTACTCTGAGGGATTCAAATGCAAGTCATTTGCTCTTATTACTACAGTGAGCAATTTGCTAGGAACTAGAAGCATAGAAGACATTTATAATAAAATCAACTTGACTGAAATTCTATTTGGTGTGCTTCTTTTAGCACTCTGGCTACTTGGTTGTGCAAATTAAGGATTTAAACAATATAGCACATTTAAGAAAAACTTACTTTAAGAGTCTAGAATGGCTGTACAGGAACATGTAAGAGACAGACGCTTTCCAAAATAAACAATTGTACACTGAAGCTCTACACAGCAGCTCCCAACTTTAATTAGGTTTGTACTATGTATTCTGTATAGGCATATGCAATAGGATTTTGCTATTTTTTAGCCTACATCTGCACAATTTTCTCCCTTCAAAACAACATTAAAACAGGGGTCCAGACTAGAAGAATGCCTTTACCCAGTGAAACATCCAGGAGCTGCAGAAACGAGAAGCCTGCTGTCCCAACAGCCAATCCTGCCCCTGCCAACTCTCCATGTCTTCCTGACACCCCAAAGCCTGCCAGGCTGAAAATGTTCTCAGCCCTACCCTGTTTCACTCTGTTCTTGTAGCTTTCAAATAGCAGACACTGGGTGCTACTGTAAAGAGTATGAAAAATAACAATAACAAGAAGCAGGATAGAAAGGAAAAAAAAGACTTTTTCTTAGTATTGGAGTTTTTTGAATTGAATTAAAACATATAAATCAGATCTCTACTAAGAGCCACCAAAAACTTCTCTCTAATATACATCCTTTTATAAAAAGGGAAAAGGGCTGTAAGGAACAAAGTAATTCAGAAAATAATCATAGTTATACAATACTTACCCATATCAGTGCTTTTATTGCCACACATTCAGTAACCTAAACTTACAAGAAATAAACATTAAAAAACCTTTTGGACAGCCAACATGTGACCTTCTTCCTCCACACTAATCACAAAACCTGCTAATTCATGAATTCAGCCAAGTCCACGAGTGAAGTAGCAGAACATTTAATTAATTCAAAAACCAGGCATTTCCCTGCTGACACATCAGCTTTAGGTGGAAGGTGAGGCTGCTGGAAGGTGGTGTAAACCTGTGATCTGCTGCAGATCGACACCTATAAGCTGTATAGCTCTAAGAACTTTGGATATAAACCTTTATTACAGATCAAACATGTTCAGGGTAGCTACATTAAAAAGACTACACCTTAAAAGAAGAAAGAGTAAGGGGAAATATCCACAATTGCTGTGGATTCTTTCTGGGGTTTAACTACTGATGGTAATTAATTTAATTGAAACTGATATCATTTTATTACTAAGCATTATAATCATAGAATCATGTATATTGGAAAAAACCTTTCAGATCATCCAGTCCAACCATCAACCCAGCACTGCCAAGTCCACCACTAAACCAAATCCCCAAGTGTCATATCCACACCTCTCTTAAAGAACTCCAGGGATGGTGACTCTGCCAGTTCCCTGGGCAGCCTGTTCCAACACCTGACCGGTTTTTTAGTGAAGAAGTTTTTCCCAATATTCAAATCAAACCTCCCCTGAAACAACTTGAGGTCATTTTCTCCTGTCCCATCGCTTGTTACTTTGGAGAAGAGACTGACTCCCATCTTGCCACAACCTCCTTTCTGGTTGTAATAGAGAGTGATGAGATCCCTGCTAAGCCTTGTCTTCTCCAGGATAAACACCCCCAGTTGCTCCTCATCAGATTTGTGCACCTTTCCCATCTCTGTTGCCCTTCTCTGGACATGCTCCAGCATTTCAATGTCCTTCCTGTGTTCAGTTTTGTGCCCCTCACCACAGCATTTGAGGTGTGGGCTCACCAGTGCCAAGTACAGGGGGATGATCACTGCCCCAGTCCTGCAAAGTGTGGCAGAGACAGTTTGCCAAGGAAGGCTGGATACCATAATCACCTCCCTGGGTTTAAGAGGAGCCTTGCTCTTTGATGTACAAGAAAAGTGACTGGTCCATTTACAAAATATTCTTTCCTCACAGTGAAGTCAAAATGATCCAATAATGTTTATGAGGAACTTCCTTCATAAATAGAATAGAAATTAATAGAAAGGTTTATATCTTTATCCCAAAGGGTAGGAGAAAAATCACCAGCATAGTTAATTACAAAAGGAAAGAAGTACTTCAGGGTAACCACACATTTGGAATGAATGCTGTTTCAGAGCCAAGGAATAGGAATTATCTAACACAGATGGACATCAACCACTGCACAAGCCTGACACTTCAAAGAAAACTTGTCTGTCAAGAAAAGCCTTGGATAGGCTCTGAAAACTTAAGCAACAAAATCACTTTATTTTCTCAGCAAATGGCACATATTTTCAGAAAGAGTAAAAGAAACCCAAACCAAACAACCCCCCCAACCACAAACCTTGAGCCAAAAATCCAACTGTATTTAATACAGCATCACTCGTTGACACTCTAATGTATCAATCAACATTTTATAGAATTTTTAAAGCCAATGTTTAGTTGATGAAATGTGGAATGATATTGAAAAGAATAAGAAGCATGTGTCTTTATAAACAGACCATGAAAATCTGCTTGTAGATAGGGTCAGGAACTTACAGATAGGGAAGTAACTGAAGAAACTATCAGTTCCAGAAAATGTTACTAATTGACAGACTGCTTCTCAGCCAAGGCCATGTAAAATTCCTGAACTTAGAGAAAAAGACCAAAGACTTGCTAGAATTACGAACACTTTTTTTTCTGTCTCTTATATAACAAAAGGGGGGTACATATTAGAGGGGGGCACATTAGAGTAGGTGATTCAGCAAGTCTGTATCTTCTGAGCACCTCAGCCAGTGGGGAAAGGAAGAGGATGATGCAGCTGGGAACTTAGGTTAGAAAGGGGGCATCCCCCACTAATTTGAGAGATGCCAGGGGAATAACCTCTCCCTTTGTTCAAATAAAGTTACTGGACTCCTCTGTCTCCTTTCTGGATATAAACCTCTAGCATTGTGAATTTTTCCACACAATATCTTCTCTTTTTATCTTACAAATAATTCGATCACATCCTTCTCTCTTATCTTTTATTGCTGACTGCCTATTTTATTTGAATGTTGTCAAATTAATGTGAATCCTACTTTGAATTCCAATAAATTCTTTAATTGTGACTTATAGAAACACTTTACTCCAATTAAAATTTTACATTTTTATGCTACACTAACACTTGAAGTCACTACTATCACTACTATCATTATCTCTTCTGTATGGCATAAATTCATTGGAACTTCGAGAAAAGATTTCTATTATAAAAAAATGCTCATGTGACATTTAAAAGACCTAAAGTAATGGCTAATAATGTAGCAATAACTATGAAAAGACAGTAGAGCACATAACATAGATGTCTTTCCCATATAGCTCAGAAATACTTCACTGAATTTAAGTTTGGCTTTTTAAGGAATGCTAAGTGTCACTGGATTTATTATGTATAAACGAGGAGAGGCTGGTTCTCAAAACTAACAACTTGATGTCAGATTTCTGAATGAACTGTTAAAGACAAGAAAAAGTAGATGCTGAATGGCAGTACTCTAAGTAGTAAAACTCACGCTGAGGAACTTTCACAGCAAACCACCCAAAGCTCATTTCTCTGCCATTCACAGCCTCCAGCTTGTACCAGCAAATAGTAGAGGCACCAGAGAGTTTGCTGGAGAGGCAATAAGGGTTTGGGGTTTTACACTGCACACCTTCACAAGGTTTATTTTACTCTTTCAGAAAACATGAGTGGAGGAGTTACTAAGTAAATTTCAGCTCCGTATGGAATGCTTATCTTGGGTTTGTTCAGAGAGGTATTCAAAGACTGCTGAAGCCTGTAAAATGCCTGATGGCCACCTCAGAGGCCAGCCTTTCCCCACTGAACCTTGTAAAGGTGTTTGTTGGGATGAGGTACAAGAGCTGAGCTAAGCAGAACAGAGAATGCATTTAGACCAGCTCAAAGGAAATCTCCAACTGCCAGGCAGCAGGGAAGGGGCAAAGCACAGAGCAGCAGAGTCTGGCAGGCCTGAAGAGGCTGCCTGCAAGGCACAGCTCTTGCTGCCCAGTCTCCCCTGATCCAGAGGGGCAGCAAGAGCCAGTGCCTGCCCTGCTCCTCAGTCAGTCCCAACACACTTCTGTGGTTCAGGGGCTTTCACAGGCAGGCACCCAAGCTGCTGAAACAGTGTCACCATACACTCAAGGATGGAGCTCAAACAGCAAACTTGGTAGGAACTCCTGAGCCAATTTCTGAATCAGCTGGAGCACAGCTCTCCATTTTTCTCTCTTTTGTCCTTCTTAGCCCGGGCTCCTGGAGCTGGATTCCTAAGCTGTGCTCAATTCTTCCAGTCAATCTTTAGACTCTCAGTGAATAAAGAGCAAACAAGATTGAGGCATTAGGCCTGCTAGTGTATGAATGGAACTGAGAGGAACATCCCCACCTGTCTTTTAGCTTGTGTTAAGGATGTACAGCTTTTATGCTCTAGAACTACTCTTCATCGCTTTTGGATTGCTTCCTGTCACATTCTTGTCTTCTGTAGCAATACTTCACTGCCATTTGCCTTGACTGAGGCATTACTGCTGCAGAAGCAACTTAATTATTATAAGAAGAATGTTCTCTTTTGTCACACAAGTTGAAGATTAACCTAAGGAAAAAACCCATTTATATTGTAACTCATCACAGCACAAATTCTTCTATGAAGTTGCAATATTACTACTGCCTCATTTCAATAGCAAGCTGTGTTTAACCTTGGTGTATGATTCCTTTTGCTCAAAAACACCCTAACCATAGTGCTGCATATAATTTTGCACCTTGTCAATGCCAAAAAAAACCAAAACAAAACAAAACCCCACTATGTCATTAGTGTAAGGTTTTTGTTTGTTGCTTTATTCCAGCTTCAAAACAGGAGATTAAAGTTTTGGGGAGCAATACCACCAGTCACATAATCCTCCAAAGCCCTGGATCTGTTGCAGCTGGCTCCTACTCCTATGGTATACTGAGCCTTCTGTGCTCTGGATCAAAACTTCAAACTCTACTGAGCAGGCATCCAAAGAGTGTGCCTGCCTAAATGCACAAGATGTTATGTTCTCAAAAAGGAGGGAAGAGGTAACAGGATTCTAGACCCTCCAGAGAGAAGCAGCAGCACCCTCTGAGAGCCAAAGCATTTTGAGCGGGAGGTGGTTTGTAGAATTCTCACACAAACCCTATTCCTGGAGAGCACTTGGCTGCCTTAACCTTGAAGTAACTTGCATACACTTTCAACTTTTGGCTATGCACTCATGGCATTTTTTTCTTTATAAATGCCTCTGTGTCTTAAGGAAAGTATTTATGTATGTAATGCTTTCCTCTGGAGGAAGTAACTCCAGGTTAGATAAACAATTAATGGGATGTTTTGGTTACAAGTACAGTACTAGTCATGTCAGAAAATATGATGTAACTGTTTAGTTATGCTTTCCAGATACTAAAGTACAGTATACCAGCATCTAAAAAACAACTTGAAAACATCAGTCTACAACTATCACTTGTTCGATAGAGGGGGAGTGAAAAAAATTACTCTCTTTTCCCCAAATATCTTGGAACCATTTAAAGCTAATTTGTAAGAGTCATTTTGATTCTGTGAAGATTTAAATCTCTCCAGTGCTGTAGCTTTTCAAACCATCTCACAGACTCAAGACCGATTTTTTAAGATCTCCAGCACAACAGGTCACAGCACACAGACAAGATGTGTTGATATTGTGTTCTGTAAAACCACAATGCTTTGTACCTTTACCAAGTACTTTACAAACTGATTAACTACTTATGGATCAAATCCTAGAAGGCATTGAATTGCACGTTTCATTTAGCACATACACATAAAAACACACGTAATTCCAAGCTCAATGTATTCTTATTCCAGGCTGTCATGTGTGCACACATTTGGGACCCACACATGTAAAAGCATGCTCTTCCATGGACATGCAGTCTTTGAAAACACAGCACTTCTCCCAGCAGCTCATCACCAGAGCCAAGGATGGGAAGTCAGCACTGCTGCTCCAGCAAAAACCACCAACCAACCTGTGAAATTGGGATAAACAGCCACAGTGGGAGAGCAGAAACTCCTTGTTTTAAGAGTGGGCACCCACATTCATTTTGTTCAAACATGTCGTGTTTTCTGCATTCATCTTTACCTCTCCTGAACAAGGCAGCCCTGCCATAGGACACAACCAACCTCCCCTTCTCTCAAGAGCTCTGACAATTTAAGCACATTGTAAAATAATTTATGCCACAGATAGTTGTTGCCCATAAGCAATCAGCTCTTCCTACTGCTTTGGAGCTGACAGCATTTCTACTGAAGTATTCTAAGCAATTGTTACAATCCAGCCTCTCAACTGAATAAATACAACTTGATTATGTCTCTAATGAGAAAGTGCTGTCCTCCTCGGGAAGCCTTTCCCTCAAGAGTTCATGCAAGGTTAAAGGTGAGTTTTGGCTGAGCCCAGAGCACTGGAGCACACCTGGCTAGGAAGAGGCAGGGGACCTGCAGGAAGGTGGCTGCAGCCCAGGCACTTGGAGCAGTCAGAGAATAGCAACCCAAATCCTGGCAGCAGAGACATGCTGGCTGTTGACACCTTAGAGAGAGGCTTGCCACTCATCAGATCCATGGAAACAGGAGAGTCCTCAGTCAGCCCATCTCAGCCCTGCTTGCTACTACACAGAGTTTCTTTCCTCCAGTAACCAACAGGACTCCTCTCTTCCCTCAACAACAGCCAGCATTATCAAGCAGTTATGGCACTGGTTTCTGTGCCTGCAGTACTTGCCAGTAAATAATATCCTGACAGCTGAAAGCAGTGAAAATATCTTATAAATTAAAAAAAAAAATCAAGTAAAACCATGACTATTTTATGGAACCAGATAAGGAACTCCAGATATCAGGGATTGTGACATCAGTTCAAAATGTGGAACTGCCTCAGACATCCTCCTCTGTAACTGCACACGACTCATTTACATCTGTGCCACAAGTCTCACCTATGGCATAGACACTCACATTTCCTCATCTCACAATAGTTTATGCAGTGCCAAGGCACAACTGATGTTTTCCAGTCCCATCTTCTACTGTTAGCCAGGCCCTGATGCCTGAATTCTCCCCTGCCAGCACATTCCTGAGCAAGTTATTCAACCTTTGTGTCTTTGTTTACCTCCCAACAATACCCTGCACTGACTGATTTGTAAGGAAGTAGCAGCAGCCGTATCACACACTGTGTGGGTGGGATTCCTCTGCAAAATGGGGCAGGGAAATCACCTATCATGCAAAGGTAAAAAGACGTAGGTCACACTACTTTGGATAATGCCATTTTATGACACTACAAAGTTCATAAACACATTACTTTCACTTTACAAGTTTATTGTCCAATGACTAAAGCATCTTGGAAATAGAGGAATACTATCACTTTCAGTCCTGCTGTTTTAATGTTATATAAAAATTCTCCTATTAGTGACAAAATGAAGTACAAATGAACTGCTGAGTGTGAGCCACATTTTAAATGTGAAGATGGAGATTATAAACTAAATACAAGTTTATTTTCATTTGTTGAGTTTTACATGCATTCCAAAAGAAACATTTAACAGTGCGGCATCTGCAAAGATACAAAGTGAAAAACTGTACAAATACACTTTTTTTTCCTAAACCCCCCTACCCCAGTATCTACTGATGAGCAGGAGCTGCAAATAAATAAGTAGTGATTTTCAGTACAAAGCTAAGAATGGAGAAATCTTTCCTTGAAATAGGGTTTTTCTAAGAGCACTGCCAACATCCAGGTTCCATAGTGATGGAAAAGAGGGAGTTAACTGCCAAAGAGTATGTTCATTTGGCTTAACATGCCAGCAAGTGAAAGGTAGAAAATTAGGAGCCAAGCCAGCAATATGAAAACAAAGCATAAACAGGGACTTGCTTTCAGCTCAGTTCCCTGACAGCGAGTACATTATTACTGTGCACCTTACTGACACATTTTGCCCCCTTGTTGGGGAAAAATTCCTCACATTTACAAACATGTTTTGATTCCTCATCCTTACAAAATCACTACTTGTTTCTTTGTTTTGAAGTTACAATCTCAGCACTCGCATTCCTCTAGGAAAATGACACCAGCTAAGAAAGCAACAGGTCAGTTTTAAACAATAGCAGATTTAAAAAAAAAAAAAAAAGTAGGAAAGTTCATGTTCCTTTAGTGATCTGAACGTCCTGTTCTTGCTGCCTGGTGTTAATCAGCAGCGCACGTCACTTCCTTGTTATCCACCCGCTGCCGCGATGTGGGCACTGTTCCTGCACCCCACTGCCAGGAGAGGTGGGACAAACCAAGAGCAGATAGGATTTGGGAGATCATTTCATCCTACTCTTACATGTAACCATGCTGGCTGGTCTCTGGGACCCGGAGTCACTGTACTAACACAGCCCACACAAACTTTTGTTCAAAACATCTTTATCCAATTGAACCAATGTAGTGCGAAAACACCACACACACACACACACACGCACACACATCATAAATTACACAAGAGTGGAATTACTTGTAGAGTTACACAAGGCAGTAACTCTACAAAATGCAATCTTATAAGAGAAATGTCAGATGGAACACCCCCATTTTGTGGGATGGCTGTCATGTGCATGTGTCTGGTATCCAGCATCAGTGCTGCCCTTCAATCCAGTGAAAACCATAAAATTCCTCACTAGCATAGCTTGGCTTTATAATCATGAGGCTACAAAACTGCTTTTGTACAATGACAATTTTTCTGCAAACCTGTGGAAAACAAAGCCTTAAAATCTTTATGACCTCACTGCAGCAAACTGAGAAAAATGCTATTAAAAGCAAGAGATACAGAACACAAGGTCTGCCAGAAAGGTGGCTGGTTAAACAGATATTCTTATGAACTGGAAAAGGTAAAGCCTTAGGAAACAGTTGCAACTGCATCATATTCCTTTCAGAAAGCATCATCCAACCTTTATCCAAGTCAGATAAATGCACATTTCAATGGTAAAAATAATATTTGAACAAGCACTCTACTGCTTCTTCCTGTGCAGATAAAACAGTTGTGGGCATAAACAACACAATGTGCTCTTCTAGAAAACTTTGTTTTGCCTGTTCCTATACATGGCACACCTGGTTGGCCTCCTAGTACCCTCCCGTCCCCCTCTGGAACCCAATGAGAGGATTTCCGAGTGTCTGTCAACACACAATTCTTTTGGATAACTGCAATCATTCTCCCTATTTTCAACCATGCCTAAAAGGAAACAATTCACTGCTATCTCCCAGACATTACAGAGAACCTCCTCCATCTTCTAAAAGCATTTTGTTGTTGTTGTTGTTCCCTTTTATTACGTTTTCCCCATCTTTATTAAGTTTTGTTCTCTAGGAGCATGCACTGTTTCAAGACCTACCTATAACTAAATGTGGAAAGAAAAATACCTCAAAACATCATGCCTCAACAAGCTGCAAACCCTTCAGTTCCAGAGAGCCTTTATCAGATGTAAACAACAGCTACCACACCTAAAGAAAAACAAACATTTTAGCTGCATGTTTCCCCATCATGTCCACTGTGGCAACTCAGTATGATGCTTTCCTGGGCAAAGCCTGGGAAAGCAGAGGAAGTCTGCAGCACACTCCGTGAGTCACAGACTCCAGCTGCAAACTTCAGATTTTGGGATATGCACCACCTTATCACGATACTGCTTGATGGGTCATCATTAAGTCATCTTCCTTGCCTACACACAAAGCAGGGAGCATTCATTACCAGTTTTCTACAGCCAAAGAGAATCTGCTTCTGCTGATTTCATCAGCCATGAAATAATAACAAATCTTTCATGTGATACGGTTTGAGGGTGAAGAGGCATGACATGCTTAGCTGTAAGGATAAAAATACATAACTAAATGTAATCACAAGTTCCAAGGTAAAAAAAAATAAAATTGGATGCTTCAATAGCTTCATCTTATTTCCTAGAAAACACCATAATATGAATACTAAACAAGGACCTATCTAACTATTATTTTTTTCATTATATATCCACTGAGCTAAGCAATGCAATTTACATTTTTTATCACTAAAAATTTTAAAACATAAGAAGGAGAAAAAAGGAGGGGGGCATGAAAAATATTTATTATACTGGGAAGAAATGTCATATGCTCTACAGTATTTGGAAGCTACTACTTCAATTCATGATACAGGAAACATGCAAAGGGGACATTGGCCTAGTCCTGTTCTCTTTAGTTCTGAAATCCCCATACTTCTGCAACTGCTGGTTAGTGAACATCCTTCCCCCACCCCTGCAGTGGCATTCCTGCCTGATGTGGTCATCCAGAAATATACTGACAAGTCACCATTGTCAACTGACAGTGCAGCCAGTGCCAAAATCAAGCACATATATCCCCTCACAGTATTTTCTAGAGGGGACATACACTGTAGCACAAATTTTGAATGATACCTTCGGGAAGCAACATGGAATGATACACAAAAGACAATTTCTAGGAGGACTTGATGGGCAGGTTAACACAGAACCACTGAGCAGCTTCAAAAATAGAGAATTACACTTACCAATCCAGCACATTTAAATCCCACTGATAGGTTTTTATTCTAACAATTATAAATTGAGTCTTCATTGTCCATGCAGACATTATACTGCCGTGTCTGGGTTCATGCCAAAACTGGAGCAATAAAACTAATGAACTGTCAAGGCAAAACTTTCCAAGGGAAGTTTAAAGTCCCTGCACTTGGCACTGTAAGACTTGGGTTGTTTTTGTTTTTTTTTTTTCCTTCTCACTTAGTGCATATTGAAATTCTGAACCTTTGTAGTACTCTCTTTTTTAATTCCCTCCCAACCAACGTCACCCCTTCCAAATCATGTTCCTCAGGAGCATGGCAGCAGAGGATATTCATGCTGCTTAGGTGTAGAAAAATAACTAATTATTTGAATTCAGAGCTAAATAACAATCAACAGAAAGATACAGCAGTCTCCACAAAGAGGTTCAGAGGAACCGCTTAACCTGGATTCTCTTAATTATTGTCCAGAGAAGACCCTGAATCTATACACTGACAACAGAAGAAGCTTCGATGACCAAAATTGAGTGGCTTCACTTACCCATCCTCCTCTAGCCTTCTATCACAAACACATTCATTTTCTTACCTGGTTTTTAGTTATCCCAGTCATATAAACATTGTCAGAAATATGCACAAGTTTTCTAAAATATCTCAGAAGTAACAATAAACAAATCACTGGCAATAAAAAGTGTTGGTTTGCAAGATTTGATTCCACCCTGTTGGCTACAAAATGACCACTACAAGCAACCTTTCATGCTACTTCCATACAATGCTCCACAGTAAAAATAATTCAGAAAATTCTGTTTCCCTACAGAATCTTTCATTTTGTTGATCCTCACAAAGAATGCGAATTAATGGAATTTCTTCTCTAATTCTCCATGAGTTACCAGTTATAAAGCAGGTTTTCAGAGGTGTTATTTGAAGGTATGCTTATAAACGCAGCCAGGAAACAAGTTGGATTTAAAAAAGCTCAAGAGAAGTTAGCTGCAGAATTCCCTTTACTTTACCAGAAAATTCTACCCTTACATTTAAAAAAATTAAAGCAGCAAGAAATATGTGGAATTGCTATCAAAAGTCTATCCACACAAGTTGCCACACCTAGTTAATATCTCTGCTTAATCAGTGGCTCTTTGTTTTCTACAGGAAACACTTTAACAGAAAAAGTGATCCTCTCTGTTTGCTCCACTAGGGTACAGAGTAAATTTAATGCATTTATCTCTCAAAAATAACATCAATAAATTAGAAAAAGCAGGACCTAGCCAGCATTCAGCAAGATGAAGTGACAAACAAGAAAACACTTTAAGCTCTTCCTGTGAGGTGATAAATTATTGGAACATAGAACATTAAACCATTTGTTCATCATTCATTCATTCCTAAGTACATCTTTTTGAGGACACAGATGCCTCTTCCTGACAGTTTCCCTCCTTCCAGATATTCCAGATTTAAAACAAAATGGGAGACATGTGCTACCTTTCTAAGTCAGGTTTAAAAACAGCACCTTTGTATACAGCCTTACAAGATTAACTTTTCCATCACAGAGAACAAGATGTGGCCAGTAATGTTAGTGGAACTGAACAGCACCGGACACTAGAGCAGACATGAGGCCCACCTCCACTGCATACATGCTCTCTTATTTGGTTGGTTCGGCTTTTTTTTAAGCTTAGCATTGTGTGACAGCCTTAATCCATGTTCTCATTTCCACTCCTGTGCCAATAAATCCCAATTTGATCAGGCCACATTAGGCCTGGCTGTAATGGAGCCGCTGGACACTCCGTGTTTCTGGTGGAATTTTTAGCAACCCCCCTGTTGTTGTCCCAGTTTGCTGTGATGAGCAACACTTCTGTTTCCCCCATGCCTGCCAGGCTGGCCTCTTGCCCCCACACTAATCTGCAGTCCTGGTGTGTGACAGCACAAGGCAGGCTTAGCTAAACTGCCTCCAGTTCTGTTTTTGTGCTGCTACTCACCTGGCAGCCCTTCCCCTGGGGAGCCGGGAGCATCCTGGTGCTCTGCAGCTCCAGCACATCCCTTCAGAGAGCAGCACTGCAGAGCAGGGGCAGGACACAAGAGCCACGCAGCAGCAGCCAAGGACAGAAGGAGGAAGTCTTCTGGTTTCATTTTTACCTTCCACATCACCCACGGAATCAAAGCAGTGAAAATAAAAGCCACACTGTCTCTTGTCCTGCCATAACCACAAAGAGGCAGGCACACCTGCAGTCACACTGAGGGGACGTACCTCAGGAATCATTCCTGTGGAGTTGATTTCCTCAGGTATGGTTACACTCACATATGAAAGAAATGAAGAAATGAAGGAAAGAAAAGAAGGATAAAAAAAAGTTTGTCAGTATTCCAGTTTGGAACTGGCTACCATTTCCACCAAACTACATCAAGCATGACTTGCAGCTTGCACCTCTTAAAAACAGCGCAAGATAGACAAGAAATACTGAGAAAGACAACAAATGCTTTTTTCTCACAGTTGAAATGGCATCTAAAGATCAAATCACCCTAGGAAACTTCAAGAGAAGGAATGTACAGGCCATTCCAAATTACTCTCAGAAAGTCACTCCCCAAAACAAAGGAAGGCAAACAAGCAACAGCTTCTCCACTGGACTGCAGTCCTGCTAAGGCAGAGGCCAGGAAAGAATAGCTAAGAATCCTGCATGCAAATTGCTGCAGGCTCTTTCTTCAGCAAAGGTTTAAAGGGCTCAGATGGTTTTGAAGGATTTGGGGTTTTTTCAATATCTGGTGATTCTAATCTAAATCCTCTGGAAAGTGGGATGAGGCATTGGAACATTGTTTGCTGAGACGTCATATTTGAGACATAAGTAAAATTGCTGAGAAAGAAAATGACATCTGGCACTTGGGTGCAAAGGAAAAGCAAACAAAAAGTCTTAGCAGCCTATTAATATAGTGTTATTTTTTTTTCCTGTGACTGGGACATATTTATAACATATAACTTTTGTCAAGCTGCTTATTAGTACTTCCATAGGAACAAAAACCTATTGGAAGAGACAATCAATAGCCACAAAAATGGGCTCTGTTTGCAGCACCCTGGTAGATCATATTCAGTCATAGAAAGAAGCACCTTTGCTGAGACGCCTCTCACACCCTGTATGCAGAACCCTGGACCAACACACTCTCTCCATTTCTCCCCCATCACCGTGATCAGCCTAAACATCCTTGGCAACGTGCACACTCCTAACAGCCTGGTTCACTTGGCTTAGCAGAGACAACGAGGTACCCAGACACGCTGATCATCTAAAACATCCACAGTTGGCACCGTTCACCCCAAGAGTGGGACATTGTGGTTGCTAGTGTCACGCCTACCAGCCACCTTAGGCAATAGAAAGCTCAAGGAACATTCCTTGTTGTTGATGACATCAGCCAGAAAAGTTCATACAAGGAAAAATGCTTTGGATTCCAGACATTTTGAGTTTTTCCAAGAGTAGCTTTGGCCATTTTAATAGCTAGCCATTAAACTTGTCTCTTTTTTATATCACACTCAAGCAGCACCTACAAACTGTTTTAGAAGTGAGAGTCCACTGTCCTGCTTGAATACAGACATTGCCCCACCCCAAAAAACTTTCAACATTTAAGACCAGACATCACAGTGCAGCAAACAGCAGTAGGAAAGAAGGGAGGGAGGACAGAAAAAAATCTACATGTTTACAGAGAACTGCATCAACAGGCTAGAAAAATAATTAAAAGTTCTTGGGGGAAGGGAGAAAGACTAGGAGCTCCATGAAATAAGGCATTCGGTGGCTATATCATATTTACAATGAATTTTTACCCTTCCCAGGATATTGTCTTTAAGCAAACATTCTGTGAATACAAAATAGGATCCCATGGCTAATATAATAAAGCAGACTCACAGCTGGACTTTCAAAAACTGCCAAGATAATGTTAAATCAGAGCAAAGCAAGTCACCAGTTCAGAGGCTGCTCTTTGAGAGGCCTGTTACCAGCAGTGTAACAAGAAATTCCTGTGTGAGGAGAGGAACACAAGCTTATGTTATTTCCTGCACTGTCTTCACTGCTCCTGTGATACACTCCCTGGTTGCTACCTAGTTCAGCTGGCTTTTGGTGATGGATTAGACAACACTTTACTCTGTACATCCTTGATTTAAGAGCATTTGCCTCTGGTCTTTTAAATTAACCGATTTAATTTAAAGTAATTCTGATTTTTGGCCTTTGGAAGAACTGTTTCCAAAAACAAAGGAAAATTTTCTGATATCATGGTTAGAGAAAAGCCATTGGGAGACAGCTGATGAGAGGCATTTATCTCAAAGGGAAAAGCACACCTCCTTCCTTTAGCACTTTGTGCAACTCCAGCCATGCCTGGACCAAAGAAGAGGCACCCATGCTGGCCACAGGAAGGGGACTGCTAAAGCACTTGTTGCATTTCCCAAATTCACTGCAGCAGGATACTATCAAAGGGTCCATTCAGGATGGTCAAGGAGAGCCTTGCAACTCAAGAGACAGGTTATTTAAGTAACCTGCTCTTGGCCAAATCCACAGTCATTCAGGTTTGCTCTATAACACCTCCAAACATTTCTCCCCACAGCTTCTCTTCCTGAGAGAGGAACAGCAGCACAGGACACTTTAGACATCACAAGGAGGTAGCAAAGGTGCCTAGCAGGTGCCACAAAACATCTGCTAAATGCACTGCCACAGCCCACAGCAGGCAACCCCATAAACCATTACAGGCTTCAGGAGACAACCAGAAGCTACAATTACAGCATGCCACAGCAGCACAGATGGAGAGATAACAGCATGACCAAGTACCACAGACTTGTGGAAACCCATCACAGTAAGAACACCCTGCGTGCCAGCAGGATACACCATTCAGGAAAAGGGATGGTTATTACCCAAGGCAGCACCAAGCCGCTCCTCTGTTCCCCAAACGTGAAAGCAAAGTGCAAGGAAGCAAGATGAAAAATAATTTAGATGGCTCATGCTGCACAAAAAGAATTAGGCATTTAGCCTAAGCTGAAGCAGGACCCTTTGGTCCTTCTCTAGTCACAGAGCGGGGTTCATGCCCCTGTTCCAGAGTTGTTCTTCAAGTAATGAACCAGCTCAAATAATTAACTCTTTGCTTTTAGCCAGCTAAATTCTGTGCAGCAGATTCTGTCTTGCCCAGGAGACTAGGGATGAACTGAGCTGTGGTCTCTTGTTTAAGATGGAGATGTAAGGTTAAAACACCACCTGAAGAACCTTGGTCCAGAGCTCGCTCTTCAGTTGGTGTCACATCTCAGCAGCTTGGCAGCACGTATGACAGACAAGCTGACCACCACACAAGAGCAGGTTGGTTACCCAGGACTCATCACAGCTTAAGAGCAGGCATGCAGGCAAACACCAGCTGTAGCAAATATGTCAGATATTGGAACTCCAGCAATTCGGGCAATTGTTTGTGTAACCCCAGCTAACATTTTTAACCTCTTTAGCTATGCCTGCTTTGATGTAGAGGGTACTTCTAAAAGGTAAAAAGGATTTTTAAAGCAACACATCCAGGAGACAGCTGTTCAAGTCCCCTATAACAAAAGGAAGAGGGAAAACACAGGTCTATCTTTAAAACCACACTTATAATTGGAATTTTAGCCAATACCAAGCTGTCACTGAAACTGCTGATGTGATGCAATTACCCAGGCAACAGCCCCTCTTCCCTTTCCATACTAAATAAAATTTACATCAGACCAAACTACTCCTGCTTAAATCTAACATAATCAATGCAGAAATCTGAATTTAGCATAAAGATAAACCTCAGCACAGCTACTCTTATGGCTAACCACTGATGTCTGTGAACTGAAACAACTCCACAGCTGTGGATGAGCTCTAGATTTACCTACCTATATCCTTTCAAACACGCTCTGAAAGTACACACTTCCCGAGTTGCTAGTGTCACTCACTTTAACCTCAATAATTCTAACCACTATCACTGCACATGTTCTGCAGAATTTTGCCATACTGCAATTATTCCTTGGAGAGGGAAAAGAAAAAACAGCTTCAGATGAGTTCTTGGCCTCTTCAGGTTACTTCCCTGATCCTCACAAGCACAGCAGGACTTCCCCAGCATGGACTCACATTTCTGTTTTCTTCAGCAGGCAAGGCAGACACACAGATCTTGTTGAGACTGGGGTTTACAGAGTGATGCTGGGCAATTGGTTTCCTTGGCTCTGCAGCCTCTGATCTCCTAGTTTAAAAACCTTCCATTCCCTATAACCTCATTTTTAATTGCAAATTGCACGACGGTTTATTTGTGCATTCTTCATACACATAGAAAAGCCTCTGCCAAAACAAGTACTCCTAAAAAAAGCAGCTGGGTTAACTGAGGCACACTGCAAGATCTTTGAGAAATGAGGCTCATTAAGTACTTAACACTAGCACAGTGTAAGTCCTTCATTCAAAACTCAGAGCACAGATTTCCATTACTGACTGAAATAAAAGATCCAAGAGACAGGAAAGGGGAGGGAGGAAATGCATTTGAGCGTTTCCATCTGCTTTTTCCTTCTTGGCACCATGAAGCCCGCTAGCTATAGCTAACAAGCTATTACACCACACTTTGATTTGATACCTGGCTTCTGTCTGCACTAACAGGTATAACTGCCCTGCAGCAGCCCGAGTCTGCTCAGCTTACTCACTGGCTGTCACTCCACTCACCACAGCAGCTCACTCAGGAAAACACAGCAGACCAGGGTAATAGGCAGCTGATCTCTACCTGGAAAGCCTTTTCATCTCCTCTTCTCCAGTGAAACATGAAAACCCACCAGAAAGAGCTCGGTGTCTCGCCTACAGCTAGCATAATAAATGATAAAGGAAATTCCAGGGTAGAGAGAAGGTTTAAACTTATTGCTATGGGTTTATTCCTTCAAGATATCTATAGGTTGTTGCTGCTATCTCTATTAAGGGTGGGGCATTACAAAAAAATCAGCTGTGGCAGTTATTTTTTTTAAACACAGGTAAAAGAAAAGCTGCAAAAGACAAGCATGCCAAAAATATTAGGTCTCTCCTTAGCAATCATACAACTCTCAACATTTCTATAAAATGCTTTATCAAAGTAAAGATGCTTTAACAAAGGGAACATAAACCTGAGTGTAGTGCCTTGCTTAAAGGGACAGAGCACTCAGAAAACAAAGAGCAGAAAGTGAATAGTTCTTCAGAGAAGGAAACTTAACAACTGTGGTGTCAAGTTTTCAAGGGATCAGTGGACTTCTCTACAAAGGAAAACAAACCAAGTGAAGCATTTCCTCCACTGAAAAAATAAAACTATCACAGAGCCCAGGGAATTTGGTTTAATTCACTTAGCTTAGAAGTAAAATTCTGATAGTATGACTTCTCAAAGTTACTAGAAAAATTTTCAAATATGTTTTAAACACCAATGACCACCTAAATGGAAACTAGCTAACTTCTAGAGAAAGGATTATACCACACATCCCTCTATATAAGGGAAGTTTCCAGAGTGAGTCAAAATTTTATCCTGTCTTACATCTGGCAAGTCCTAACTAGACAATCTTTTCGTACAAGATCAAGAAGAATCAAAGTCAGTCAGTTTATTCACTACACACACAGACAACTGAGAAGTGCAATGAAATTAATCACTTGAAGAGCACTCAGCATGGTCTTCCATTGTTGTCATTTGACATGGTCATTCAGCATTCTCACTCCACAGCAAAGGCCATCCTGACCAGGTAAATAGTGTCTTTTCTTTCTACTGAACTACACAGAGAGGTAATCTCTATCCTAGACCTCTTGCATTACAGGAATCAATCCCAAAATCAAAGCTGGCCTAAAAAGTTTAAAAGCCTCCAGCTTCTCTGGCAATTTATATAGCTCATATTCACTATTTAACTATTAAAGAACAATAGCTCTTCTTTAAAAGCTGCAACACTGTTTTCAAGCTAGTTTCTTAGCAAAGATATCTGCTTTCCAGGCTCATGAATCAAAACTAGATAAATACTTACAGATGGTTCCCAAATCCTAATACATCTTCCTAAAGTCTATCTCAGATCTGTACACAACTACTTTAAACCAGATACTAATGTCAGCAGTCAATATCCTCAAGATTTTTAGTTGCAAGGATCTGACCCACGTTTTCCAAAGCAGCATCCTTTCACATTAACAAGAACAGCTTGCATATTTGCAAGATCATTTGAAAAATTAGCAGACCTGTAATGCTGTAAATATTTTCTCATACCCTTGCATACTGTGTATTTATTAAATCTGTTAAATACTTTTTCTGCCTCATTATATGTTTTCCCCTACTTACAATAAATCTGCCTGCATAGGGTTTTCCTTCAGAGAGGAGTTTTACACTCAGTTACAGGTGATATTATCTGTAGTCAGACCCTGAGACAATTCCCTTCTGGTAGGTTTTCCCTTTGATAACACATTGCAATAGTCTGCTATAGTGTGCAAGCAAAATACATGTATCTCATAAAAATAAGCATTTTGAAAGAAGAAGGGTAGGTTATATTAGTGTAAGAGAGAAATTTTTAACTACAGATTGTTATTTATTTGTCTAAGTCAGTGGCTATGTCTGCCCCAAAGTTCCCAGAATACCACAGCTTATTAGTGTTCAAGGACACTAACTTGCCCTGCAAAGAAAACACTTGTCCTGGAGAGCTTGTCACATGGAATTCACAGCAAAGCACAAACTGGAAAGCATCAGAACTACACCGCAATCACTTAGACAATCAGCAGACAGAGAAGATGTTGGAAGAAAACTGTATTTTTAAAAAAGCTTTCCTTTGTTAAGCCCAACTCAAACTGTATTTTTTCTCAATGTGCATTTTCCCAGCTGCAAAGGGGAGCCTTTCCAAAAGGGCACCTTTCCAAAAGGGCCTGCCTTATGAAAACAGACAGCTGCTGAAACCTGACATTTTTAAGTCCAGGATTCAAGACCTTATTCTCCTGTCACTAGACCATTCCCCTCATTCCATGCAAATAATCACCTTTTTAATTTGGTACGAGAAAAATAAGCAACACTGATTTGATTTGTCTTGGTCTGGGGATGTTGGAGGAAGACTCAAGGTAGAGACTCAGCATGAATGGGTGTGAGATGATTTATGTGATGGCTGCAATAGGTGACAGCTCCACTCGAATACTGGATGCTGCTGCCTACAGGTTTTCATACATCTGCACCTCAGTAGTTAATGCTATTAAATAATCCTACTTAACATTCACCCAGTTATCAATATACTGCTTCAAGCTGATGTTCAGATTTTTATTACCAGTAAATCTAAAGAAATTAGTGTGGCAGCAGACAAGACTGTCAATAGGACCTGAGGTAACAGATTTTCCTTCTGGCTTTCTGTCACTGGAAGCTGCCAGATCCCCACTTTGTAACTCTTCCCCAATAAAGACGGGAGCTAAAATGCAATGCAATTGGGAGTTAATGCCCTCCTTGTATACTCTGATACAATGTTAACTTGGCAGATACCACAAGGCCGGAAAAAAAAAAAAAAAAAGAAGAAGAAGAAAAAAAAAAGGGATATTATTTTCAAGTGTATATTTGTTCACAATCATTCTCAACAAATACAAAAGGCAGAAAGAACAAAAGCAGTGAGCACCTTGGCAAAGCAGTTCTCAGAGGGCAAGGCTAAGCCAACAACCACATATTGTTCTCAGCAAGCACCAGCAGCTGCAGGTTAATGTTCTCACACAAGTGCTCCCTCCTTCCAAAAATGTTTGAGAAATAAAGTTTACTGAAAAAAGCACCCACAGAAGTGATAGTGGGGCTTTGCCCCGTGAGTATTCACAGAAGACAAACATTAATATTCACGGCAGAAATGCTTCCAGCATCTGCAAGTTTGGGTGTGGAAAAAAACGTTCAAACAAATACCCAGTAAGGCAGACTCGAGCCTCTGAACAGCAAGTGCTGAAAGAGCTCTGCACATCTGCCTGAGATTTTCAAGAAATGGTGTTAAATCCACCTCAAAACAAACACCATGGCATTTTTGTAAACACATGACCACACAGAGGAGGTAAGAATACAAATTTATTCAATTACTCATTCATTGCAGATGACACATTTGCTTCCAATGAGTGCTCCCATAACTTCCACACTTTTTGTGGCTCTGAAAAGAAAGGAAAGTTTGACCCTACGCCTTGGAAATTTAAGCATTTCAGCAGATCCAGTGTTACTGAAAAGAAAGCCTTCACCTGATAACCACACTTTTGGCACTGAATGAGCACTCCTTAGCAAAGAGGAGCAGTGGTACATCTGGAGCTAAACCAAACCAGTACTGACTCCAGGTCGACCAGGGGCCATGACCATCAGCAGCACACTGATCCTGGAATCCAGCATCTCTCCTCTGAGGAGATGCTATGAGCCAGAGGGAACTGTGCCACCATTTCAACACTGAGTGGGAGACCAAGAGCCTACGAGTCAGGAGGAACTGGTTTCTGGTAGCCAGCACTTTGAGGAGCCTTGCACACCACCTGCCATGCTCATGGCTACCTGACACCTACTTCAGCAGCTGTAGGGCTTGGAGCAGACATACAGCTGCCCCTTGGCCAGGTAAGAGTGAATTTGTGGGACTGCTAAGATGATCACAGTTGAGACTACATAAAACCCACGAGTCTGAGGTGTGGGAAGGTTCAGTTTCTTGGACTTCTTTACTAATAACGGTCTTAAGAAACACTCAGCATGTAGATTGAGTTCCCCAAAGCCTCCTTCACTTTCTTCTCAGCTTCTCTTCACCCAATTAAATAAACCCTAATTGACCTGTGCTCTGAGAAAAAAAAAAACAAAAACAAACAAACAAACAAAAAAACTTCTGCCTTTGCTTACAGGTCTTCTGCTGCAGGGACAGGGACAAGGTTCACAGCTGTGGTTTGTCAAGTACAGAGAGCAAAAAGAAGGCTCACTCAGCAGTCTGAGTAATTCCTCTGGCCTTGATCTCACTCTCCCTGGCCTCGCTTTCAAATATCCTTCAGACAGTCTCCCATCTGCTTTTTTGTTCTTTTCTAGGGGAAGAGTCAGTTCTCCCACTGCTGTCCCAGGTCACTGCTGGTGTTACATCCAACTGCAGGAGAAATCCTGAAGCTACCTCTCTTGACTTGAGACGAATCAGACAGAAAAGGAATCTTACAGTCCCAAACTGATTATTTTCAAAGCAAACAAATAAACACAGGTGAAAATAGAGCTAAAGATCTGCCATGGCCATACTTCCTGAGAAAAATCAGAAGCAAAAGGCCTGTATTTGGAAAGGTACCTTCCTATCAAACCAAGATCAAGAGGTTAATCTTTTGTTCTCCCTTTGGTGGAAAACCTAGTGTCCTGGATTAGTATCAGGTATGTCTATAGCTCCCAAATACTGGAATGCTCATCTAAGAAAGGGCACATAAAATATAATGTAATAAAAACGAGTCAGAGCATGCCTAATAAGAATTGAAAGACAAAACAGTGCTTATGTAAGATACAGCTTAGGAAGGAAACCCAAAGCCCTGATTTGTCTGTTGCTCTCAAATAATCATAAAACTTCAAATAACCTAAAAACCATCAACACTGCATGTCTGCACTCAGTTAATTTAAAATTACAGCTTCAGAAATCTAGAACTCTTGTGGACCATGTTAGAAAAGCACACCTTTCAGTTTTATGCTGTGTTCTTAATAGGGGGTTCATACCAGCTACATCAGTACAGAGGAATGTAATAATAACACACAATCTACACAGTATGAACACTAATTTTCATGTACTAATATAATTTTCATGTAGCTAATATACCATCAGACCTCTGGAAACCTTTTTTCAACACATCAGATTTTCTTGTTTCTGTTTCCTGTAGGAATCTGGAAAAATCTGGCATTTATCTTTCCATGACTACGTGGCTTAAAGAAAAGGACAGGGATTATCTACCACCCTGTTAAAGAGTCTGGTCTGAAGAGCACTTCAGTAGAAAGTAAGGATGGCTATATTTGCATTAAAAAAAATAAAATTTGATAACCCTCCTACTCTCAGCAGAGGTTCTTGGGTTCATCCACAGTGAAAGGGATTTTATAGCACTTGTCAAGCAGAAAGCATGCGTTTAATAATGAATAAACGAAGAAGATAAAGCCAGAAGAACTCAGCAGCACAGAAGGTGAACCAGGCTATGGTATTTCACAGCAAGTGTCAACAGAGGTCTGTGCTCAGCCTCAAACAAATGGGCCTTACAGAATCTGCAGATGCACTCCCTGTCTGGGGAAAAACACATTTAGCAACCAAACACCATTTTGATACAAGAGGCAGCATGCTGGGCTCAGAAAATTTGATTTTATTGCCTCTTGTTTCAAGTACTCTACTAACCTTAAAATAAGAGTATAACATTACAGCCTTTGAAATTTGTATAATCTATGTGTGTTATATTAATATATAACAAAGTGGCTCTTTACATCACAAACCCATTTAAAGCATCAACTTGTGCAACATTATAGGCACTGGTATACATTCCTGGGAGTGGGGATTACTATGCACATATAAAAGCTCAACGTTCATTCTGCGCATGAGCTCTACCTACAGGAATGGAAAAACATCAATATTTCCATTACACATGCTTGAAGGCAACCTTATCACTCTGTGGCAGAGTGATAACTGCAAACCACTATGAATCTTTACCTCCATGTAATGCTAAAATCAGCTCAGGACAGATTTTCCATCACAGGGGGGATTAAAAAAGAAAAATTAGAAAAGGAGTATTTTTCTTACAGTAGCATCAACTAAATATTACAGCCAGAGGCTACTGTAACCCAGATACTAAATTTCCTCACGTCAATGCATCCAAAATGCCCCAAGCATTAATCTAATGCCTCGTCCAACTGGCCTAACTCCATCACACACCAAAAGATCCACTAATCCTTGGACTGTGCAAGAAACACTGGAGAGGGCAATCCAGCCCACTCTTCACCTTGCAAATGTGCGGGGTCCAAAAGCCACCTGAGAGTGCTCTGACACCACAAGAGATTACAGCAAAGAAACCAAAATCACATTTTGGTCACATCTTAAGTAGATATCGTTCAACATAAGTGAACAAATGGATTATTCAGAAAGCCAAAAATATAACAGATTGGTGTTTAATGAATTTTCACCACCAAAGTTCAAATGACATGGCAAAACCAATTCCACCTGACTATGTATTTCTGGTTTTCCCCTTAAGACAAGGGCATCAGATTATCCAAAGGTCAATTATGAAAACTTCTCTGCTCCCCAAGGGAGGGTCATCCAGTATCCATCAATGTAAAGTCAATTACTCCACTTACTCAGTGTCTTTCAAGATACTAAGTGGCAAAAGCCACACTGTACTAAACAATTCAACTTGGCAAAAATGCATCTGGACCCTATATGTTTTTTCAGCCTACTTTATTATAACAGATATTAAACCAGAGAACTGCACCCAAAGACTAATGACAGCTTGAAACAGTTTTGGGGGAGAGGGGGGCAATGTCTGTGCAGTGTATTTTAAAACATTTCTGCAATCCTCTGTCCATTTGCTAAATTTCCCACAAGGGTATTCCTACAGGTATAAAACCTATTCAAAAGTTGTGAAACCACAACAACTTTTCTTTCAAAGGTAATGACAATGGCATAAGTAAATAAATAAATGTATGAAAATAACATCTTTTCCCAAAGGTTCTCAAATTACTTTACCAATAACCAATGCCCAGTGAGATCAGTGCAGTATTTTTGCTGGGTCCATGGAAAGCACACTTGAAGAGAACACAAAAATACAAGACCAACAAAGGAAGCTTGCTTAATTCCTGCCAGGCTTCTGACAGAGCCTCATGTCCCTGCCAGCTCTTCCTCTTTGTGTTCCAGGAAAAGCTGCTATTACCACTTCAAAAACAGTGATGCAGGGAGGTGGAGAAAGTTATTCCTCTTCTTTTTGGTAGTTCTGTCACACTACATATTCCCTTTTGCACAAGCTGAGGTTTTTCAGAAGTACTATCTATTAAATAAATAAATAAGGAGGTGAAGATGACATGGGAAAACATTTCTGAGGCTGGCCCTTCATAGAACACGTATGGTGAAAAGGCTGGTGAGACCAACAGTCTTTCTGTTAGACTCCCTTAGACCCAATTCTTCAATGCTCTGAAAGCAGTGAAACCAGTGAATCCCTTCCTCCTATCGTGTTCTGGAGCCAGCACCATGCAGATTCCTGCATTTGGCAAGAGAGAGGTCTGGCATTACAGAAGGAATTGTGCAAGCAGAGACACCTCCTCCCCTAGTAGAGTCCAGCCTCTTCCAGCTCCCTTCCAGCTTCCCTGCACTAAGTTACACAAGGAACAGTCACATTATGGACTTGAAACAGAGATGCTACTGCCCAGCAAAGCTTTCTTTGCAGCACATCTCAAAGTACAGGCATGATGGCATTCCTCCTCCCAGAAATCACCCTGCCTTTGCTCTGAGGCACAGAGCACCAGCACCAGGCAGCTCTGGCTCCTGGGGAAGGCAGAAGAAAGTTGGTTCCTAGTGCTCTGCGTCAAGCACAAGTCCCTGACTCCTTCCACTCAAGGTTTACACTGCTCCAAGCCGAAGGAAGAGGCACCATGGACATCCCAGGAACCACAACCCAGAGGGCAGTGGGAGACTGAGGCAGTGTAAGAGGTGAAAGGGGAGGCCAAGAGCCTGACTTGTCAATGTTTCCTTCAATTATTACTACGTCCTTAAGGCCAGTCTTGATATCAAAGAATGGTCTGCAATTGTCTTTATGGTGAAACAGAGACTCCAAACAGAAAAGCAACATAAGGAATATCCTAAAATAAACAATAGAAGATAAAAAATAGAAAAATAAGACAGAGAAAAGATGGAAAAAATAAAATAGAAGAATAAGGTATTTGGGGCAGACTTAAGCCCTCCGGCTGAATAAAAACCTACTAAAATTGTATTAAGGATACATTGTGATAAACTAATACCATATAAAAACCTGCAGAATTTTAATTTCACACAATTTCATGCACATATAAACAATAGCAGGACCGTTTAATAATGTTACAGGAAATACATTAAAAGGATTGAATCACACTGGAAATATCACATGAAATTAGTATTTTCAGGTTTTCTATTTTTGGCTAAATGTTTTCAAAATATTTAACATGGAGGGATGTATTTCCAAGGCTTACAATAAGCATTACTCAGTTTCAGAAATCTTTGTCAGCTGGAAAGGGTAATAGTTTAACAAGGAGAAGGCAAAAAGGCAATGTATTTTCAGTGTCACCATTAAATCTGCAACCATCTAAAATCTTTCTAATATGAATATGCAACTTGTAAGAGTTGAGAGCTGCACCTCTTAGCTTTTTTTACTAGTACTCAGGGTAGGCAAAAAAATCCAACAGTTTAAATCTGAAAACAAAACAAGCGAACAAAAAAATACAAAACCAAAAGAAACAACAACAACAACAAAACAAACAAACAAACAAAAAACCAAACATAAATCCCTACAGTATTAGGTCACTCCTAAAGACTTTTCTTGGCATCTGGCTAAAGACTGAACACACACTTTTCTCCAGATAAGCAGCTTTTCCAAACTTCAGTTGACATGCCTACATAGAACCCCAAGAGAATCAGCATTCAGCTTCTCCTGCAGCTTGCCAACATGGTGTAGCTAAGCAAGTAAATGGTAGAAAACTGGCTTTGAAATTACATGGAAGGAAATAGTACAGATTACATAAAATGCAGCTAAATTCCATCAGCAGAGTCAAGTCTCATAGAGGATGTCTTCCCAAAGTAAAGATAAAACTATAAAACATGTGGGTAACAAAGCATTGTATTCACACATGAAACCCTTTAAAAGCTATTTTACAATCTTTTACACTGCTCTGGCATCATCCACATCAGCTAATTACATTTAAATTGCTATGTTATACCACAGCTCTTTACTTGTTTTCTTTTAACTTTCTCCCTTTCCTCAGCCCAACTGCTCCTGTACTGAGAGGTGTGGAGAGAGCAAGGCAGGGGAGTTGTGTCCTTTGTACAGCCTTGCCTCTCCTCAGGACAAGCATAATTTGCACAGCACTTTGTTGAGATACTAGCAGTTGGTTTGGGGTTTAATGGTGAGGTTTTGCTTGTTTTGCTTTGATTTTGGTTTTTTTTTGTTATGTTGGGGTTTCTTAAACCAAACAAAGCTGCTTTGGGAAAGGTGGAAAGAACTTAAATTCGAATTACACAACACATATCATAATGCTTAGCATGAACCAAACTGCCACCATGACACAAGTAACATAGACCTAGGACAGATTTTGATTAAACTGTAGAACAAAGGAGCAGAGAACTTGGCTAGCAAGATAAGATAGAAATGTATACAGAGTAAGTTTATGGCAGCCTATATTATTTTTTAGAATAGCAACATCATGTTTGGCCCATCATTCCTGTATTTGCAGGGAGACTGAGGAATTGGATATTTGTGTTATCTCTGTAAGGAAAGGAATCAAAAGTGGGGGAATATGGGCTGTTAGAAAAATAGGCATACTAGTGTGAGAAGAGGTAGACTAAAATGCAGACCTCAGTCCAGACAGCAATCTGCGCACGGGAAAGATTTCAGAGACTTTTTGAAGCAGAGGACATGGAAGAACAGTAAAAAGGAAGATACAAGGTAAGAAAGAAAGATACCCATAGTGTATGCAACAATTGTACACAGAATAACTACATCAACATGCTTTACCAGAGATGCAGGGATTTCAGCACCTTCTTGAGATGAGAAAAGAGAAAGGCCAAAGTGCTCTTCAGCCACTTGCAAAGTGCAGATGTGAAGAACAGCACAGCCAAGAAAACTGCTTGTTACATTTAAAATTCATTTTTCGTGCTATAATAATAAATGCATAATTTACTTTTGGGATATGAATAAACTTACAAAGGTGGCAGAAATTATTACTCAACAAAGCACCAGTACCTAACAAAGCCAAGATTTCTTCAAATATTTACTTGCAACGTTGTAAATACCAAAAGAAGAGATTGCCATCTAAAGCAAAATCCAAACATCTGTTTTGACCTACCTTCACTGCTCCCTACCCAAGGCTCCTCAGCTCCCCATTGGAGTAGAGGCTCACACAGATGGCTATAAAAGGTATCATTCTTAAGCATCAGCCTCTAGTGTCTGTTAAGAGAGGAGCCTCTGAAAGGCTTCCCCTTTATCAGTAGTTCTGTGTGAATAGTTTCAGCCTTGCTAATGGCCTTCAAGGCAGCGAGGGAGAAGCCTTCTCATTCAAAGGCTGACCCTGAACAAACAGCAGCGCCCTGTTTCCCAATTCAGACTGGGGTCAACAGCCATTCACTTCCTCTAATCAAATCCGAATAGAAACTGCTCTGCAGCAGCTTTCTCACCCTCTTGTTTTGCTCCCTGGCCCCAAGAAGTAGGTATCTGTAACTGTGCTCAAATCCTCAAAGTTTCATAGAGCTCTACAAAAGCAGTGGTTTGACCAAGCCTCAGGTACAAGGGAAGGATTGCTGTTCAAGTGAGGTGCACTGTAAGTGGCTACTCCATAAAGACATGCCTCTGGCAAGCATCTTGGAGGCACAAAGTGGAAATGGCTTGCTCCAAATGACCTCAGCTTCCTAAGGCCTGGCTCAGAGAGTGCTTCCAGACATCCCAAACAGACCGCTGTCTACCTGACAGGCAGCATGCTGCTAACCACTGCTTCAGCTGTGGAAAGCGGAAAAAATTACTTATCGACTGATCTAAAAAGCACAGAGAAACAAGCACCACTTGAAAATGTAATGCAGGATGAAAATCCTAAGAGGAATACAGACCCAGCACCTCCTCTTCTGTTTTCATGTCCACATGCACCCTTTGAGGCCCTTCCTGCTGGCACACAGGCCTTCTACTGTATGGGGACACAAACTTGTCACTTGTCAGCCAAGGGGATCAGCTCCACACAACAGCCCCAGACCACAATTCTTTTATTTATTTTTTTTAATAAAGGCCACTTTGCAAAGACGATCTAGAAGTGTAACCTGTTCAAACAAGAGCCACTCCTCACTTGAGGACAGCTTTTACCCAGCAAACACCTTTCCAATAGCCTCACAGGACCCACAAACCCTTTTAATTTGCATCAATACCAGCAATGTGACTCCTTCTCTGAGCTTCACAGCAGAAATTGGTTTTGTTGCACTAGCCTTAAATTTCACATGCCACAGCTATTCAGATCTAATCCTGCAACCCCACCTCCCTGAGCCAGGGTCCCTCTTCCCTCATCCGGCAGGCCAATTAATTTGGTTAGATCTGTTTCAGGAGTGTAGGGCTATAGAAATGTGGCTCTTTTAATTACATTTTGCATCCTAACAGTTTGTCATCTGAACTAATCAAAGCTATCACTAAGACAAAGATATCACTCATGAGTTGACACAGACTAGACATTTCAAAAACAGGGAGAGATGAGACAAGACCAAGGGCAGAAATCAGCCTGGGGACTCAGGTAGCTGTACAGAGCACCATTAGCAGCAGCTAAATATAAAGAGTAATTTTATACCTTGGGCCTGTAATTACTTTACACAGAATTAAATTACCATCACCATGAGAAAAAAAAAATGAAGAATTATTGTAGGTGAGCTAAAGTAAGTATTTTAATAATCAAACAAATCAGTGGCATTCACCAATTTTCCACCACAACAAGGGTTGAAGAGAGGGACTCTGAGCAACAAGAAGCATTTTTCACACTACACTGCACTAGCTTTTCACTTAGCAGCCCTTGAAGCCTTTTTCAAGATTACCGTGTCCTCCTCCACACTACTTACACCAAAGTAAACCACATTCTCCGCATGAAAAGTCTTTTATTAAAGTAAGGCAGATAAAACAAGCTGTAAGAGGAAAAAAAGAAACCCCCCCACAAAAAAGAAATAAAAAAAGAAACCCCACACAAACATATGTCTACTTAAGAACACATTCTGTTCCCCTCTAAATCTTCTTTCTTGGGGAAAAAAGCCACCAATGGCGAAGAGTGACTGAAACAAGAAGTTGACCCTAATGCTCATTTTCTATTTTTTTTATTTTCACCTTTAAGGAAATTATATGTAATAATCAATCTTCTGCCTCTTTTATGCATAGATTTCAATGAAAATCCTTGCTTAGGAAGGCTCCATTTCATAAATAATGGTGGCAAGGAGTCAGGCCCTCTCAAAGCAAAAGCACATTAGCAAACCACTTAGGTACATTATACATTATATATTCAGCAAGAGAAGTGGAAAGACTGTGGCAGTTTAAAAAGGAAATGCTTTCTAATTGGGTTACAAAAAAAAAATCAACAGGAGGAAAGATTCCATGATCAATTCAGAGCCACAGTGGATTCCTCCCTCCCACCACTTTTTTCTTTTATGCCAATAACTGTTAGAGCTGTGTACAGGAAACCAGAACATGCTAAGAGTGGGATTGTTTTCACATTTTCTCTTTCCAGAACACTGCAGGTGAGTGTGCAAATGCAAATTACATGAGCCAGGAGAACAGCAGGTGCTTTCAGGGCACTGAAAAACAAATCCCTCTTTCCCTCCTTTCCCTGCCTGTACCAGTTGCCCAAAATTAGAGAAAGGGAAAACAAGCAAGCTGCATTTCTGTCCTACTAAGGTATGGAAAGAACACACTATACTTAAAGTGCAAGAAATCATCTTGAATTTCTACACTTGCATGCATTATCACAGCAACTCATTGAACCACTGAATCATTGAACCATAGAATGGTTTGGGTTGGAAGAGACCTTGAAGATCACCTCATTCCAACCCCCTGCCATGAGCAGGGACACTTTCTGCTAGACCAGGCTGCTTAAAGCTCTGTCCAACCTGGCCTTGAACACATCCAGGGATGGGGCACCCACAACTTCTCTGGTCAACCCATTCCAGTGCCTCACCACCCTCAATCATAAAAGATTTCTTCCTTACATCTAGTCTAAACTATTCCGCTTTTAGTTTAAAACCATTCCAGCTTTTCCTACCACAACTGGTTCTGTTAAAAAATTTGACCTTGTTTTTCTTATAAGCCCACTTTAAGTACTGGAAGGCTGCAACAGGGTCTCCCTGGAGCCTTTTCTTCTCCAGGCTGAAAAACCCCAATTCTCTCAGCCTGTCTTCATAAGAGAGGAACTCCAGTCCTCGGATCATCTTCATGGTACTTGTCTGCACTCACTCCAGGTCCATGCCCTCACACTGAGGGCCCCAGAGTTGGACACAGCACTTCAGAATGCTAGGTTTGTAAATCTTTCCACCAGTTAAAAGTAAACTGATGGATCAGCGTATAACATATATGTAAACTTCAGTGAAACTTGCACACGTGTATTTTTTTTAAATGTTTTCTATTTTGGAAACATATGCAAGTGCATGACTGAATTAATAAACTCTATATCCTGCAGTACTCTTCTTATTTCAGGTTTTTTTGTAGCAATCTTACAGGCCACAGTTCAGTTGTTTCCTAAGAGGCACCTTGTAAATGTATTAAAATACATTTTCACATTTAAGTATTTTTTGATTACTCTACCTCACTTCATTTAGATTTCCTGACATGAGGGATGTACCAACACCTACCTCCTTTCATCTTCATAAAGACACACTTAAGATAAATGTCATAACAGTCAATGTTCTGGGCAGGGAAGAGGAAACACCATTATTTTTAAAGAATGTCCCTATTTAACATCATTATCACACACCAGCTGTCATGATATAACGTGTGAGATTGTACACATTTTATGTAAAACCAACCTTAGACAACCCTGTGAGCTTCATTCTCTTAGTGGTTTAAAAGAAGTGCATATTTTTTCAGGCAGGATGTGAAATTCACCTCCTTTCAAACTGAATATCGTGGATGGATGAAGACAGAAGATGAGCAATGGAAAACAAGCACCAGAGCTTTTAATCCCAAAATAGTTTTGGCAGTGCAAAATACTATTGCCTGCACCCAGAGACTGCCACCTGATCGCTGAGCAGGCACAGGAGCTCATACAGGCTTTTCTCCATTGCTTCATGAGAGTCAGCCACATTGTTCAAGCCGTACTCAGAAGCCACATGGAGAGCACACAAAATGGCCATAATTGCTCCCTTGAAAGTAAACACAGATAGAATTTATTTTTTAAATAGAATTCCGGTCTTTATAAGAGAGTTTTTAGAAGCAGAACATGAAATCTCAGACCATGTGCACAGAAAAAACATAAACTTCTTTGACAGCAGTCAGTTCAGCTTTTTGTTTTAAATGCCCATGGAAACATATGTCCCAGAGAAAGTGACATGCACATATGAATTGCTCCCAGTGAATTTATGTTGGGCATACAGTACATTTTAAGGAGAGCCACCTGCCAAAGCAACTGTCTCAATTTCAGAAGTAGAACTGTGATATTTTAACAAAGAGAATGTAAATGACTGAGAGCAGAAGTGTAACAGATTCCTCAATAGGATTTCCGAATAAAGTGCTTTTGGTCACTACATCACATCACACTATTCTGTAGCCTTAAGGTTAAGAAAAACAAAATAAAATAAAAACAAAAAATGAAACAAACCCAGCAACAAAGCAAAGAAACCTGACCAAACACATAGACAGCATGGCCACTTGCAATATTTCCTTATCTTTTATGTCTAAGATAGTATTACTTTGGAAAGGAAAACTAATCTCAAAGGCAACTATAGCCTTTTATATTCTCTTTTTCTAACAGTAAAGACAAAAAATAAGATTAATCTTGAATTACGGCCTGTCATGAACCACTCCTAAAAACATCAATATTTCATAAAGAGTTGGTCACATTTATTTCACATATTGGCTTTAGCTCACATTTGAACTTCTCAATGTCTGCTGCTAACTACAATAAATCTGAGAGAAGAAAAGGCAGTAGGAAACAATCAGCAAAATTATGTACAGATATCTTGGCTGTTTTGAGGGGGGAAAAGCAGCACCACAAACACCAGAGCTAAGAACCCCACTCCCTAACAACGTTTGTCTGAAGGTCATAATGTGATAATTACTGAGGCCTCTGGATTTGAAAAAAAAGGAAAAGAAAAAAAAGGTAAGAAAATACTGAAGTATGTCACGGACAGGGCATTCTGCCTGATCCCTTATGATGGCAAAAGGTGGAGGCCCACAGAAGAGGGAGTACGCATAAAGTTTCTTTCTTTTTCTGGCTGTCTCCCCCTACTTCTCTCTTCTCATCACAACTGAGACATCTCCATACCCATCAGCTTAAGCTGAAACTGGAGAGAAGGTCAGAAGTCGTCAGTGTGAGGAAAAACACCACAGGCACTCAGCATGATGCCTTAAACCTTGTCCTCATGAGGAACCAGGTTGAAACAAAACAATCAACACAAAACCAAAGCAATCCTCCGCTGATTAGAAAAGAGTGACATCTTTATCTACTTTAACCCAATAAGAATACTGTTGTGAGCATCACATAGAAGCCTAACACAGCTGGGTCCACTCCTGCTGAGGCTCAAAGGCTCTGCCACAGCCGGGCTGTCTGCAGCCAACCCAGCACAGGAATGTGACCCCAAAAGTAGGAACAAGCTTTGACCAGGGCTCCCAACCTTGCTTCAGAGCTCTGGCACTCAACACTGGCCTGAGCAACACCACAGCTTCACCTGCACTCGGTCACTTCCCCAGGTGAGGCCACTCCACAGAGCCAGCCTGGCCTGGCACCACTGCAGTGCTGGAGCTCAGCTGTCCCCAGCTGCCACCCCAGCCCTGCCGAGTGTCTCCCTGGCCCACAGTGGGGCTGTGCTCTGTTGGGGAGCCCCACAATGTCTGTTCCACCCGCCCTGTGGGGCAGCTTGTCACCTTCCAAGGTCTCCTATACACCTGCAGGTTTCTTCACCTCCCCCAATGGCAGCTTGACTCTGCCAGAGCACCCAGATGGGACTGGGGTTTTGTCCTAATCACTTGAGGATTGGTTTTTCTGCCTGTTCAAGCTGGTTACTGCCTTTTCAGGTTTGGATACCCATTTGTTGCCTGAACACAGGAGATTCAGTGCCAGCAGATCAGAGGCAGCTCAGCAGCTCATGATGATTACTGTTTTGCATCATTATGACTAACCGAAAAACTAAATAACTGCAGATTTAGATTACTGAGGCAGCAAACTCCTTGTGCAGACTGAAAAAATCTGGTTTATATCAAAATTCCTAGATACAATTTCCAAACTTTGGCAACCAAAGCTGGGATCCCAAAGCCTCTTAAGGCGAGCATGGTCGTTATCCACCAACTTCACCAGTTTAATAGTGGGACCCTATTGCAAGGGTTTTTCTGTAGTTTCTGGTTTTTTCTGTAGTTTCAGATTCTAATTTCCATTTTAATTATTAGAGGAATTTCCTACAGCACAGTAATTCAAGTAGATGGTTACATCCATATTCTAGTACTCTATACCTTGATTACACCGTGAACAAGAGGGCCAGCGGTCAAGTGTTTTTACAGTTGCCTGCCAAGAGCAGTCATTTTTAAATAATCTCCCTTTCTGAAAGTGGTACTGATTTTGTTGAATTTCCCTAGGAAGAAAGGATGAGAGATCATTTAATTAAAGGACAGATTTGGGTGTCGGCTCAGTGCCAACCTCTGTGATCAACCTCCTCTAAAGCCACGAGCACATTTCACAACAGCACTGGGGTTAGCTAGATGAGAGCAACTGGTATTTTCTCCCTATGAAGTGCTGGACCCAAAACACATCACCTAATTTGCTTGTAAACACCCAGCCACTAATAAAATGCAACCCAAAATCTCAAAACAATCCTTTGCCAGGTGTGCGCTCAAGAGACAGTAGTCAGAAGATTAATGTTTCAAAACTAAGCTCTCAGGAGTCCCGGAGTGCTGGCACGAAGGTTGCCCATGCAATCGCATTTGAGCCCTCTGGTGCATTCATTTAAGGATATAGTCTTTAATTACTGAACTGCTTTTGCTGCCAACACCTCATTCAGCATTCCTTTTGACAGGCTCACCCAAGGCACAGCAACTTGGTTTTACCCGCTCCGGTCAGAACACGGCTGTATGCATTATTTACTGAATACTCTCAAGTTCCAGCTTGGAGTACAGAAATTCTTAATTTTGCTGGCAGATCTCCTGTAGCATTTAGCATTAAGCATTCAGATACTTCTGAAGCAAGGTTATTTATTTTCAGCATTACTCTTTTGATGAGAGAAGGGTGTATGTCCTCTACTACGCAGGTAAGAAGTGACACACTAAGGCAAAAAAGTCTCCATTTAATCTGAAGTACCAAACTTAAGGTGTATCTGGTACAATTTTTTTTTCAGAGCATTCTGCATTTCATAGAGCTTTGCATCTCCAAAGGGAGCCATAGTCACTACAGGCCTTTGCCACAGCAGACAATATTCAGCACTTCTGCAAAAACTAAAAAAATACCAACCTTCCCAATATGACAAAAACACCCCAAACAAACAAAAAACCCACACCAAACAATCCCACAAAGATTTACACAGTCAGAGAAATATTTTTTAAAAAGCATCTTTAGTGATTTGTAGAGCTTCACAAAAGGCAGTTTTCTTCTACAGCAAAGGAAAACTCAAAATCCAATTCTAGCAATCAATAATCAATTTCTCTAAAAATAAAAACCTTTTTTTCTCCCACCAATATAAGTTCCCTGCATTTCTGCATCAAAGAACAAATGGTTATACCAGACAACATCCAGCAAATCATTCTCCTTAAACACTTATCTCGTGCACTGGAGACAACATATGTACACAAGTAGTGCCCACTAACTCATGAACCTCTGAAAGGTTCTCTCCCTTTCAGTACCTCTTCAGTCATGGAAGGTGAAAGCCCTCCACCTGAGAGCTTAGGAGATTAAAGAGAGAAAAAACACCCAAGTCATCACATTTTGGCATTTTACTGCCAAGTAGTATATCCCTCAGAAACCTCACTGACGACTCAAAGCTTGACATTCTCTTGGTTCCATCAGTTCAGAACAGTATTTCAGTATTTCCACAATATAGTTCACTATTGATAATAGTTATGATTCCATGTAAGTCAAAAAGTCAATCAAGTGTAACCACTTCAGTGAAACCTGTCAGCCTTCCCTATAAACATAGCTTTCAAATAAATAGAGACAATCAATCAACATTCACATATTCAATCTATTTCCAGTACAGAAACTGTAAATCAAGGAGCTAGATATAACATGGGTAGATATTAAGCAGAAAATATTTCAAGTTCCTTAAGCAGTAGCTCTCACAGAAAAATGAGCCATTATCTACAGTCTTAATGCCCAGGGATAGCAACATGTACTTCAAGAAGGTAATTCAGAAGTGATGAAAAAGTTGTGGGTTTGAAAGATAAAACAGCAGATGTGCATGGCGAGTGTACCTAATATCTGTAACAACAGCTTTGGCAACATAACTTTCAAATATGGAACAGCATGAACACAAGACACCAAATCTCAAATATCTTGCAAAATGTTATGGCAGCATTGTACTTATTTGTGTTTATTACACTAAGAGTTCTCTTGATAGAAAGGTACCAAAAGAGCAAGGAAATACAGTTCCATGTCTTTTTGCGTATTCAAGATAGTATGCAAATGTGGCAGCTCATTACCACTATCAAGAGAGGCCAGCAAAACTATTCTTGAGAAAACAGGAAAGCAATACTTAAGCGAGATTAATTTGACACTTTCCTCCACTACAGTTTTCAGAACAATTTAGAATCCCACACATTAAGCATTTATTTTAAAATGCAGATGTATGACTTAACAGAGAATACAAAAACACACAAATAGTCATTTGAGTTCAAAAAGCCCAATAGTTTTACTGTTGCTCTTCACTGCAAACAGCTTTAGAGTCTCAAAATAATTCTATGCACTTCATTTTGCATTTCTTGGCTACTTAAAACTCTTATGGATGTAAACAGGAAACCTAACCAGCAAAGGCAGCAAAATATTTTAGAACAGGTTCAGATAATAGCCTGCTTTATCACCAGTCCACAAAAAAATACTCAAAACTCTGAAAAATAACTCAGTGATAAACAAGTGTGCATATACATGCACAGCTGCACACCAACTTCCTATGCAGGCTATCATGAAAGCAAGAATAAGTAAGAAAATAAATTACATGGATATTTTATGGCACACACAAAGTTCAAAGAACACTTCCAGAGAATTAATGCCTTCTCAAAAGATCCTGGCTTTTTTATCAGATGTGTAATCAAAGTCATTCTATTGTACTTACCAATATTTTGTTATCCACTTTATCTCCCTTGGTTTCCAGCTTTACTTTCTTCTTGACAGAAATTTTGATTTTCCTCCCAATAACATCCCTGACACTTTCTGAAACAAAAGAAAATAGCTTCATCAAATACCTTCAGTGCCAACACAAGAAAGAAACAGATGCATGCCACTGTCAAGTTTTCAGAAAGACTCAGAGCTATGTTGTCCAACTGCTTGCTCTATGGAAGTCTCATGCACATGCACCAGTACTAAACACAACCTAACACAACTACGATTTTCTAAGTATGCCATCTACACAATAATTTGTGTCTACTGTGATAGGATTATTGATGTCATGTGCCAAGATTCTATACACAATTTGATTGTTTTTCCCCAGCACGACTTACGTATCAAAAGCATTCCCAAGACAAGCCACAGCACCGCTTAGCTCCACTCTGGGAAAATACAACAAATTCCTCACTGCTATTATTTGTACCTGAAAAGCTTACTAAAGAAAATTAGCTCCTTGCATTGCACAAATTTCAGCCTCTTGTTAATATCAGGGAGGCTAAATGGGTCAGGCAATGGAAGAGCAACTGTTCACACATTTTGCACTCTGTGCACTGAAGTAGCGAAGCAAACCAAGCAGACTTCCAGATAGTAACACCTGGCAGCTATGCAGAGGATGCTATGGAAGCAACATTGGTCGTGGTCCAAATCCCAGCGACAACGTAGCCACTCCACGGTGCCAACACCAAAGTTACATTAGTTGCCATAATGTTTTAATATGCACATGCACACACACATATACACAGTCCCTGCCAAGTATGAGACGAACCAGCTTTTCCCCCTGATCATTTGCACCCTGGCCTGAAGGGAACATACACACAGGGAACTGTGTCTAGAAAGCTTATACAACTACTGACACTGATGTAATTGAGAGATAAACAGAGGAGTTCATCTAGAAGAGCCAATTTGGCACCTTCCGTAAATTTCACTCCCCAGCCCCCACTGAAAGGGAATGAGAAAGAAATGTTTTAAACACATTAACCTATTTGCAGCCCAACAACAGGCATCTGTAAAAGGCAAGTCTCCACCCTCTCCAGGCACACACACTTCGCCCTCGGGCACACTTAAGTTTAAAGGCAAAAATGAAAGATAATAGGCTACTCCTAAGGCTTTTAATTATAGTGCTCTGTATAGCGCTTTTCTGCACAATTTTCATCCGGTAGTCAGAAGACATTAGCACAAACAACACACCATTTATTAAGCCTGGATGTTTAACCCAGGCCACAGTGTTCTGCCTGCAGGGCAGAAGGGTGTGCAAGTCAAAAACGTGGCTGGTCGGAGAGACTCTTCACCAGAAAGAGCTCCTTCTGCAGAATCGGCATGTTTTCCCCAGGAATTTTAATTTTCCTGTCAGGAAACAAAAGCTCCTCGGTAGCAGCGGCTTGCCCAGCGAGAAGCCCGTCCCAAGCCGCGGCAGCCCCGGTGGCAGGCAGCCAGCGCGGCCGGCTCCCGGAGCAACCGCTTGGGCAGGAGCCAGGCTGCCAGATCCCGGAGCAGCCAGGTAAGCGGAGCCCGGGGGAAAGTCCAGCCCGATGTGAACTGTTCTCCCAAAGCTTCATTTCCCGTAGGTAATGCCCAATTATGGTCTTTCTGTCCCTGCTTGGGAACCTAGAAGCAAGCTAACCACAGAGGCTTTTTCATCAAGTCCTGTCTCTTTGCAGAAGGTATTGCTGCTGTCTCTGCTACTTTGCCTCCACATGCAGCCTGTGCCTTTCAGTTTCTCCTCTCCCACAAACAGCTCCAAGTGCCTACATCTAGCAAGGGACTTCCTCCTGACGCACCTGCATGGAGAGACACGCTTCCCTTTGCTGTCCCACACAGCAGAAGTGGGAACGACTTGCAAGCCCTCAGCTCCAGCACTCTGACTCCAACAAGCCATGGCGAGAGAAGGGGCCTGGGACCTCAGACTGCACAAAGCATCATCACGATGTCAGCCCCTCACAAGGCTCTAGCTGCCTGAAAGAGCTACCAACACTACTTCAAAGAGCCAAAATACAGATTTCATAGATACTCTCTCCATGGCACTGAAGACAATTCCCTTCACGTTGGGTGGCAAGTGGACTCACAAAGTAAATTTTCAGACTGAGAGATGGAAACACAACATTAAGGTTCACATTTTAAAGTGTTCATCGATTTCTAATGCTGGACTCTTCAGACACCTGGGAGGAGTGGATCCAGGCAAGCCAACAGTAAGAGAGGGTTTCTTAGAAGAATATGACCTACGAGACCTGACAAAGGTCACACGGGAAGTGAGTAACAGAACAAAAACTGTTGCTCAAACACTCCTACCCCCAGTTTAATCTCCACACTCCAATCACTCCATGTTAAAGCACATCCTTTCCTCCTGCTCTCAAAACATGGTTATTACAAAAAGCTTATTTAAAGGTTAAATTTTTACATGCAGACACCAAAATATTGCTGGAAACTAAACCAACCTACATGAACAGATCCCCACGCCCCAGACAGCCCTTGACAAATCAAGCTGAGTGGATGCAGGGCACCAGGGCTGGGGGCATAATTCTTAAGATTGTTCAAAGCCACCAGAGGAGGGGACGTGTGAAGATGCCCACCTTATTCTTCCCTGTAAAACACAGCACATTTCACCTACAACACTGGAGTGCAGACCCATGGTGAGTAAGAAATACTGTGTTAGCACTTCAAACATGCCTGGCCACTTTGAAAAACTCCATGGTTTTGACCACAGCTACTCCAAGAACACTTCCCAGCTCATCACTTCTTAGCAGCAAGCTATAGGCTAAAGTCTCTCTGTAAGCCACACCGTCTGGAGACCTAAAGGACTGCAAAATAGAGCTATCTTGACTCTACAGAAAAAAATCTGCAGTAGCTGCAGATGTCCACCCAGATTTTACCAATACTTGATAAATACAAAAACCACTTGCTGACTGATGAAACTGAAGGAAATGCAACAATGTAAATTACCTAGATAAAGTCTGAAGGATTGTATTCAACGCAACATGCACCTTGTTGCCTGACAAATTTCTGTTTCCATCTGTCAGTAAGACAACACTTTAAATTATTCTGATGCTGGTGAGATCTTTAGATAGCTATTCAACAGGCAAAACCAAAGGAAAATCGGCCTGAGCAAGGTAGCTGAGGCCCTGGAGCATCAAACCTGTTATCCCCAAATGACACTGATTACACACATACCGCGTCAACGATCCATTTATTGGAAGCTCCCCAAAACCGGTGACAGCATTTTCAGGGTCCTCGCCATCACCTGTGACTGAGTTCCTAAGCGCATACTGTGCAGGATGGACGCTCGTGTGCATGGGGCCATAAAACTTTAATTACAAATACCCTCGCTCCCTCCTACGCACAGAGGAAAACGAGCCTTAAACTACGCAAAACCCGGGAGGATGAATAAAAAACCACCGAGCGGAGCCGCAGCTCGTTCCGCCAGGCTGAGGCGCTCCGAGGACGTGCCCCGGGCGGGCGGCGGTGCGGGGGGCGCGGGGCAGCTTCACAGCGCATCTGCCGGCGCTCGCAGCCTGCCGGCAGCCCGGACAGCCCTCTCTGGAGAAGGGACACACGCGGTGCCCCGCCGCGGCTCCCCAGGGCTCAGCCTCTGCCCGCGGCCGCCTCCCCGCTGCCCGCCGCAGCCCCCGCCCGCCCATTCCCCGCACGCAGCAACGCGGCCTCGCCGCCCCCCGCCGGCTCCTCCGAGTCTCTCCGGCCCCGCGCGGAGCCCCCCGGGCTCCCTGGCCAGCCCCCGCGGCGCTTCCCCGGCTCCACAGACCCATCCCCGGATTCCCCCCAGCCCCGGCAGTGCTGCATCCCGCGCACGGCGGCCTCCGAACTTGCCCCCGCGGCACCTTCCGCCGGGACCCCGCGCCCCCCATCCCCACCGCCATGCCCCGTCCCTTACCGATCAACTCTTTGGGGACGTCGGAGCTCTCCTCGGCCATGGCGGCGGCGCTGCCCGGCGCCCGGGGGTGCCCGGCGGCGGGGCTGCTTCAGCGGCGCGCCGTCCCTGCGCCGGGCGAGGCGGGCATGCACCCAGCGGGCGGGGAAGGAGGAGGGCCGGCCGTGCGCCTCGCTGCGGAGCGCGGGGTGTGTGTGCGGCTGCGAGCGCGGGCGGAGGGAAGGGGCTTCTCCCGCCCCCGCGGAGCCCGCTCCCCCCGCGCTACATGCCGCCCCCGGCTGCCGGCGCGGCCAGGACGGGCATTTCCAGGGAGGGATGGATGGCTCGCAGGCGGCCGTCAGGCGCGGCGCTCCGGGATCACGGCGGCCCCCGCACCGGCTCCGCCGTTCCCGCCTGCGCGCCGCCCGGCTCCCCCGCCCGGCACCGGCGGGAGGCGGCGGCTGCCCCCGCCCCGGGAGGGCTGGCGCCCGCGCCCCGGCCCGGCCCCTGAGCAGCGCCGGAGCCGCCGGGAGCCGCCCGCCCGCCCGCGCCCACCGAGCACCCGGCCACAGAGCGGGAGAGGGTGGCGGCGGCGGCCGGGAGCATCGCCCTTAGGAAGCCATCGCGGCGAGGGAGGAGGAGGAGGAGGGCAGCGGGCTCGGAGATTTAGCGAGGCGACGCCGGCCCCTCCTTCGACCGATCGGCGCTGCGGCGGGGGCCATCTGCCGGCGGCCGCGGCTACACCGGCCCGGCCCGGCCCCCGCCACCGAGGTACCACCTGAGGCGGCAGCAGCACCGGCCCTCCCTGAGAGACCGTGCCTTCCGCAGCTGCCTTTGCCCCGCGGGAGCTCTCCTCTGGGTTCATTAAAACGGGTTTATGGTACGAAGGGGGTGGTTGTCATCATCAGGTCAGTCCTGGCTGCCTGGGAAAGGGATTGCCCAATTGCTTTCCAGAAAAGCTGGATCACTTCGAGACCTGGAAGAGGCTAACCTTTGGTCCAGAACTCATCTGCCTCTCCCTCGCTCCGTCACCTTATCTCCATGGGGACGGCGGCTGCCTCGGCACCCGTTGTGAGATAACGCCGTGGTTAGAGACGGCTTAGCAAACTCCTTGTGCAGGGAGCCTCGGTGTTGCTGAGCCTGTGCTACTCTGAAGGGAACCAAACATGCCTCCTTTCTGAGGACCAAATTAAGATGCACAAGTTGCAGCATTTTTGCTTGTTGCACTTCGCCACTGAGGATTTTTGTCATGAGTTAACAGCCACATTATAGAAACACAGCACGTGAGCTGCCTAATCACACTCATAAATATAAGCGCAGAAAGATGCTTATTGGATGAGAGCAAAGGAAGAGGCTTGGCAGCTCTGGAAATTCTTAGGCTTCCTTCTGGTCGTGATGCCTGGTTTCAGTGAAAGGATCATTTTCACTGCAGCAGGACTCTGATTGGTCACCCTCCATCCTAAAGGGGTGGATTACTGCATAAACCCCATATTTCAAGCACTCTACGAGTGCGTGGTGGATCTGGGAGATCAAAGTCATTTATGTCTAATTAAGAAATCTGAAATGCATTCAGTGAGAGCAACAATGTGATTCCAATAAGAGTTATTTTGCTGGTACAGTACCACACTCCTATGCTGCACTCCTATGTCACTGAATATTGTATACCATGGTCTTCAGAAAGAAACATGACCACTTTGAAATTGGTGCCACTTGTCAAATAAATGTATCATGTTTTCTCTTGGCACCAACCAGATCTCTAAGTCATGTCAGAGATGATTTTGCCAACATAGATACCATTACTACCGAGATGGATACGATTTGCAGTCTTTAGTTTGCTGTTTACATGTAAAGAATAAACACACCCTTTAAACAAAATAAACAAGAACTGAATATATTAGTAAAAGAATAAAGTAAGCTGTGTGCTTTTAATATACAGCAATGTCAATCAATCTTATCTGGATATAAATATGTATCTCAATAAAATGCACTGTATTCCCTTTCTCCTCTGTTCTCTTTTCCTTACTGTAGCTGCATCCTTTTATGATGGACACAGAATACCTGCTGACCTCTTCTTTCCTTTTCTGCCAATTTTTCCTTGTGGCTCAGCAGAAAACTGCTTTTCTTGCTCACTGGATACACATAGGATTACTCCCACCAATGAACCTGGGCCTGGGTTTTTGTTTTGGCAGGAAACAAACAAACAAACAAACAAACAAACAAAGAATTTCCTATCTTTTCTAATACCCAGGAGGGAAAAGCTGGAGGGAAAAGTTAGACCATCAAATCTGCATAAGAAAGGCCATATAATTTCATATAGTTACTTATGTATTGAGTCTAATTCCCTGTCTTCAGCTAAAACTTCTAGAAAGATAACTTTTATTCCATCACTATTCACCTGCTCTACAAAAAATATATATTTTTGGATCTATGATCTCTTAAGCGTGACGGTTTCTCACACCTCTACACCACTGTCTTGTTTCTGACACAGTATTTGAAGCATGGGCCTTGCCTCTTTGGCTGCTGCCAGACATCCACAGGCCTCTCAGCATGCATCAGCTACAAAAATTATGAGCTCCTTCCATGCCTGCCTGCCTGCCTGCCTGTAGCCTTCTGCTGGAACACTGCTCCCACCTCCTCCACCCAGTTTCCTACCATGAGCTGACACATACAGTGAGGCCAGGTTGTGTAAAGAAAAAAAGAATGAGTGATGGCAGCAGGCAGGGCTTTTTTGTTTTGTCTTTTGTTTTTTTTAATTAGCAGCACTACAGGTTAATGGAGTAGCACTGCCAAGGCTACTGTATGATTCCAGCTTTGGTGCTTAGGAGACTGAACTTGGTTCAAGGTAGGGAAGGTACAAACTAAACTCAGGTGGATTAGTGCTTCCAAGACTAGATTCAATCAGCAAAATGCATAGTTTCCCATTCCTTGTTCCCTAGTCAGGAGGTATAACATGATTGCCCAGGCAGGCTGCTGCTCCTGCTCCTCCAACTACAGTAATGCCTAGGTATTGACACCATCACAATGTCAGTCTGGCCTGTCAAAACAAGGGGTTTTTCTAATCCCAAGGGTCCATGTCCCAGTGCAGAGAGGACTGGACCACCATCCCAGAGAGCCCAAACAATTAATTCCCAGAGTGTCCAGAGACTCTTCTCCACAGTTTACTGTCAAAGCCTCACCATGGAGAGTTTGCTGGCTTTGTAAGAAGGTATGATTTTCATCCTTTCCTGTTGACTCTTACTCTCCAGTAGTCAGTTCAGCAGGCATGCAGGTGTCACTGGCTTCTTTCCCAGTGGCAAGGATGCTTGAAGAAGTTCAGCCCCCTACAGCAAGTCTTCCATATCCCCTTGTTGCTGTTTTCCACTTTCTATCTTATGCCAATGAGAAATTGTTTTACTGTCTTGTAACCTGAATTAGTGAAGGGGGGAAGAAAGGGGATTTTTGTCATTTCGGTAACTGAATTCTAATTGTCTTTTATCTCTTCTTGTCCACCAATAGAAGGACATCGGCACAGCTGAGAACAGAGGTGCCCAATTTAATGTGCAACAACACAAGCAGATGCAGATGTGTTTCCTGTCTGATCCCAGTGGCATTCCCCTAACTCTCAGGTGCACCTCATGCCCTGGCTGTTCCCAAGCAGTCCTGGCTGGACTATGTTTGCAAAGACTCATAACCTCAGGGGGAGTACCCTTTAGGGGCACTGATATAAACGATCACAATGTAGATGCCCAAGTTAGGATCACACTCCACTAGAATCATAGAATCATCAGGGTAGGAAGAGACCTTTAAGATAAGTCCATCTGTCAGCCTGGCAGTACCACTGAGACTCCTAAACCACAAAACCACATCACCCAGCACCAGATCCAGACAGCTCTTAAACACCTTCCCGGGATGGTGACTCCACCACACCCCTGGCCAACCTGTTCTGAAGTCTGACCATCTTAACAAAGAAGATTTTGTTCTAATATCTAATCTGACTTTCCCCTGTTTCAGCTTAAGACCATTTCCTTTAGTACTCTCACTGCAGGCACAGTAGAAGAGACTGGCTCCCACCTCAACACAGTTTCCTTTAAGGTAGTTGTAGCAACGTTGCATATCACACATGCAGCAGGCACATGGAGATGGAAAGAGGCTACATGGTCTTCTGCCAGAGCAGAAGATCTTTGGAATAATTTTAAATGTCTTTCAAAGGATAACTGATTTGTCTGCTAAAAGAATGGGATGTGTGTGCTTTTGTTGAAGATACTTTTTCTCTAAAGGCTGCTCTAGTTGTTGTAGTTCCTGGCATGACAGAAATGCTGACGAGAGTAGTGGGCTGGATCGTGTGTGGGTTAGATGGCTGCAGGGGATGTTGCAGCATCCAGAGCTTGTGTTTAACTTAACTGACAGTAACAGAGGACGGAGAGAGGAACTAAGAGCTTCAGAAGACATCGATCAGCAAAACACTGACACAGAAAGGACTGTGGAGGGAAATGTCATCAAAACTGCAGCCTTTATGCATCAGATTAACCATTAATTGCATGAAGTAACTTTTGATGGTCTTTTGACTCCACCTCTTGCATATCCATATTATCATGGCACCTCACAAGCTGTACTGACATACAGTATAATATATTCCTGTTTCCCTGCCTGTCTGCTGCCCTTGTCCTGTTTCTCAGCCTAAATCCTCTCATCTCCTGCAGATAAGGCAGGTGTCAATATGAGTTGTTGCCAAGCTGTGTACACTGTCATAAGGCAGGGTATTTATAGTCTCAAGTGTTGCATGTCCTCCCTGGCAACTTCTCTGGCCTTTGTATAATGGCTTCAGCACTGAAGAATTTAATTTGTTTTTCCTGAGAAGCGGCAGAATGATGCTATCAACATCAGGAAATGATCAACTGAACGATCCTGCTGAAGGTAGTGGAAAGATTTCAGATGCCAACAGCAGGTGTCAGACTGACATTCAAGTTACATCCTGAAGTCATCCTGCTGCATCAAGGTGGGAGAAACCAGGTGATCCAACCTGATTTGCAAAGCTGCCTTGCAGCCTGGAATAAAAGCTTGGAACCTCCTGTAAAAGACAGAATGTCTCATAAAATGCCGTTGTAAGTATAAATGACCCAAGTTTGCCAGTTGCATTTCTAACGAATTTGAAAGGGTGAACTCTTTCCCAGCTATGCATGTGCAATCCCATAGATTCTGTTTCCTGCCCTGGTTGAAGGCAGACAGAACAGGGCCATACTGTCTCATGTACTGCAGTACTAGCCAGCCAGGCATTTCCAAGAGCAGTGTCATTTAAGGAAGTGTTTCTTTTCAATCACTGCAATTATTATGGGCATTTTGAAGACCAAAAGGCAGCTAATCTCCCACTCTGTGGAAGTATATGAAGCACAATTGATACACATGCTTCCAATTATTTCTGAGCCCAGCTGTTCATGAAATCTACACATCCATGCCAGCTTTATTTCCACTCAGCCTAAAAATAATTTATAGCACTTCCAGTTTTGGGATCTCTCCAGTTGTTTGTTTGTTAAAATTTTTACCGAATATATATCTTTCTGTTCATTGTTTATGTGTGGTGATAGCACTAAATGTGATATTTAGGACCCTCACATTGATCACATATGTTCGGAAACCTGTAGATATTCCAGGACTTAGGGATCTTTTGACATGTACTTTTAGTTTGGAAAAGAACAGAAGACAAGTAGCTAGATAATTGCATGATGGTACATATGTCTTATATAGCTGCATGATTGGATGCCCTCTTTGCATTTCACCAGTTGAGACAAAATTCATAGGGAGAAATGTGTGTCCTACCTCAGTCCTTGTTTGGTAAAGGAAATGACAGATTCTGTAAGGAGTCTCCTGTTGCTATCTGTGACTGAGTCTTTTGAAACCCTTTTCTCTGTATGGTCCTATGATAATTTCAGTACCTTGCACTCAAAAAAATAAAGTATTGTGTCTTGATTTTAAATAGAGTGAATATAAATGCAGCAGCAAAGACATATGTTTTGATAAGGCATACTTTGATGGTAGTGTTAAGAAGATAATTACGAAGAGCAGTCGATGCCTCATGAAAATCTTAAAATGAAAAAATCTATTCAGAAAAACTGGTTACTCCATCGTGTTTGGAGGGGGAAAGGGATAAAACCAGGCTCACCAGACATAAGTCTGGCAGGAGCATGCCAGTGTTTGAGGGACAGAGCACTGGTGAGGTCCTTGTCTGCTGTCTCAGTGGAGAGAGAGGATGGAGATCCATGCAAGGATCACTGATATGTTGGAAACCACAAATGTGCCTGCAAATGCTGAGGTGGGAAATAGGGCTTCTCCCTCCATGAAGATGGCAGGACCAATAAGCCAGCTGAGGTGCATCTACACCAGTGCATGCAGCACAGGCAATAAACTGGAGGAACTGGAAGCCACAGTGCAGCAAGAAAATTATGACAAATTGCCACCACAGAAACATGGTGGCATGACTTGCACAACTGGAGTGCTGCAATGGATGGCTACAAACTCTTCAGAATAAATTGGCAAGGAAGGAGAGGTGGTGGGGTAGCCCTGTATGTTAGTGAGTGTTTTGATTGTCTGGAGCTTAGTGATGGTGATGATAGGGTTGAGTATTTAAGGGTAAGAATCAAGGGGAAGATCAACTAGGCAGATATCCTGGTGGGAGCCTGTTATACAACCAGGATGAAAAGGCAGATGAAATATCCTGTAAGCAGCTGGGAGAAGTCTCACAATCACTGGCCCTTGTACTTGTGGCAGACTCCAACTTATCAGACATCTTCCAGAAATACAGCAAAGAGAAAATAGTCTAGGAGAGTCCTGGAGCATGTGGAAGACATAGATGGCAAGTGAGGCACCTAGGGAAAGTACCCACTGGGCAGAGTGTTTTTAGCCACAGGGGGAACTGGTGGGTGATGTGATAGCTGAGGCCTGTCTTGGGCAGAGAGGAGGTTTAGATTGAATATTAGGTAAAATTTCTTGACTGAACATGTTGTCAAGTATTGGAACAGACTGCCCAGAAAAGTAATGGAGTCACCCTCCCTGGAGGTATTTAAAAGATATGTAGTTGTGACATTTAGGGACATGATTTTGTGGTGGACTGGGCAGTGCTGCATTAACACTTGGACTTGATGATCTTGGAAGATCAACCTAAATGATTCTATAATTATTTTATCATCTATATCCATAGCTCTCTTGCTTCAAACATTTTTAGCAGGCATATTTGTGTAAAACCAGGATCACTGTTGCTAAAGAGCTCATTTGCTTCCGCTACTTATTTCTCTCTCATGAAAGCATAATCCTTTGCATATCCCATCACACTTAGACACTTAGAATTTGTATAACTTCAGATGCTGAACTAGGGGCAAAAGCAGATCATTCCTAAACAGTTCATACTGGCATTCTGTTTTCCTCTGTTCTGTACAAGGCATTACTAACAACATGTGGAATACACTGAGCAATATACTGAATGGAAACATAACATTTTAAAGTATTTAAAACAGGTATGTGAGCATTGCAGCTACTTGGGTTGCCTGTCACTAAGGCAAGCTCCACCATCTTTAGGGTAGGTGAAATCTCATCTCTCCTCTACTGAAGACTTTGATCATGTCAGATGTCTTACCAAGCCTCTTTTTCTTACCATTGACCCCAACTTAATCCATCAACACTCCTTGATTGGTTTCCAGCCCTGTGATATTAAGCAGTACCTATAATCCAAGTGAAACTCCACAGACATTATTTGTACTGGCTGAAGTAATTGAAGAAAACAGATTTTCTTCGTAGCAGTGAAGTGGGTGAAATTAACCTGTATGAAAATGAATCTGAAGTAATTCTTACCTAAATTTCAAACTGAGCATGATTCTCTCTCTTTTTTAGTAGTTTGAGCTTCTCTCTCAGCCTTTACTCTTCTTATTTTGTCCCCCACAGAAACTACTAACAGCCCTTCCATCAATACCAATACCTTCCATTCAACCTAGCAATCTCTGCTGCAAAAAAAAAAAATCTTCTTTAAATCTCAAAAACCCTTCTCAGAAGCAGCACATTCTGGAGAGGTCATTGACCATGTGGTGTGTCAAAAGTCTTTAAGAGAGCATGCTAAGTCTAAATGGTGAGACACATAACTCTCCAGCTCACACTGTGATATCCTGAGAGACAGGGGGGAGAAAAGGGTAAGAAATGTACAGGAAAAGTTATCTTGGACTACAATGCTTTAGGCCAAGAAAAAGTGAAATATGTAGTGATTAAAGAGAACACTGGCAGCAATTACATGTGAATTTTAAGTGCAAAAGAAGATTTCTAGCTACACTGAGCTATCAACCTTTCGAATTGCAGCCACTTTTAGGAAAAGTTTGGGATATGGCTAGAACATGCAGGAGTCTCCTTTCATACACATATTACTTTCATACACATATTACTGCTACAGAGTTCATACTCCTGAACTCTGTAGCAGTAATATTTGGTATGGTACTTCTTTTCCCTTTGCACAAGCCTCTTCCCATGGAGGAGCTTGCACAGTATAGTCTGAGAACCTCTGCACACTTAGATTTGGAAACCATTTACAGAACAACTCTTCCAGAATGGTGTTCTAAACTAAAATTGTGTGGGTCTTTTTCACACACTGGAGAATTGCTCAGCTTGGTTCAGTGCTATGTGTCGGGACTCTATTTTTTGTTTTGCTTTTTTTCACTCATCTTTGCACTCACCTTGCAAATCCAGAGTTATCTCTAGATTCATGACAACTCCCTGTGAGGCTGACATCTTTCTAGAGCTCTCCTTGCCATTCCCAGAGTGTTCAAGTTGTCCTAGATGTTTTGTAAAACAAAATAAGGAACACTGGTCATCTCTGGACAGCTCATGAAAGTTTTACAAATAAAATATAGAGGAATTAGTAAGCAGGGAAAGCAATTTGAGCAAACTGCAAGAATGTCCTAGCTGCATGTTTCTAATATAAAACAGCATGAGATGTGGTATTGCAATGTAATAGGAATTTACTGGCAAAATGAGATTGCCATTTCCGGGTCTGGCCATAACAGGATATTAACATAAGAGTTGACTAACACAGTAAATTGAGGTCACATCAGGTTTTCTGGATAGATATAATTCATCAATGACTTGGAGAAAATTATTTTTTCATGTGCTATGTTTCATATTCAAATAATCACTCTTCAGACCTGAAAAAGAATCCTATGCAATAGGATTATCACCAACACACACAACCTCCTTCCATCAGCATACACGCATATGTTCCTCTGAGTAGGTTTGCTCCCACATATGGCCATTTCAGTGTTAGTGAAAAATGGTATCTTTAGACTATTAATTCCAAGCCCTATTTTTAATTCCTAAGAAGGCTGGTATTTGGGGACAAATGCCACTACTGAACCAAATGTTTTGAGAGGTTTTGGTTTGTTAAATGGGCAAGAAACAGTTCTTGCCATTTATTGTGGCCCTCAGAGTACTGCAAGGAAGTCTACCAATGACTGAGGGTATCACTTCACATCCCAGTCCGGCGTTCTGCCTACCAGCAGAAAAAAAAAGAGGTAAAATTTACATCAGTAGCTTTAAAAAAGCAGGAGACACATTGCCACACCACATCTGTGAAAAGAAAGGCTGTTTTTCTATTAATAATAAATTGAATGGCCCAGTGATGAGACCAGCTCTGGGATTCCCAACACAGAAAAGGTGTGGACCTCTTGGAGTGAGTCCAGAGGAGGACAATGAAGATAATTAGAATGCTAGAGCATCTCTCCTATGAAGACAGGCTGAGAGAGTTGGGGCTGTTCAGCCTGGAGAAGAGCAGGCTCCAGGGTGACTGTACAGCAGCCTTTTGGTACCCAAAGGGAGCTTGCAGGAAAGCTGGAGAGGGAGGGACCTTTTACAAAGGCATATAGTGGACATGTTGTAGGATAAGGGACAGTGGTTTTAAACAGACAGAGGGTAGGTTTAGATCAGATATTGGGAAGAAATTCTTTACTGTGAGGGTGGTGGGGAAATGCAACAGCTTGCCCAGAGAAGTTGTGGATGCCCCATCCCTGGAAGCGTCCGAGGCCAGACTGGATGAGGCTTTGAGCAACCTGGTCTAGTGGGTGGCACCTCAGTGGGTGGCATCTCTGCCCATTGCAAGGGGTTGAACTAGATGATCTTTAAGGTCTCTTCCAACCCAAACCATTCTATGACTCTGTTGCTGGGCAATAAGAATGATGAGCATCTAGGGGCTTGTGTGTGCGCTAATGAGCTCCCTTAGCCTGCACAGGGTCTGTGGAGCATCTTAGTCACTAAGCAGTGATGAAAAGTTGTTTGCTAGCTGGCACTTGGCAGCTCAAATCCAAGAGCAGCTTTTTAATGCAATGTTTGTTTTCCAGGGCTGAGAGGGGTTCCTGGCACAGTTTATTTCTGGAATTTATGCTAGGCCTAAGCATGCTCAGTCTCTGCTCTCTTGCATGGTGAAGGGTGCCCAGAGAACTTCTCCAATACAGTGAAATCACTGGATATTTTGCTGCAGAGGCAGTGATCTGAAGCCAGCAGAACCAAAGGAACACTCTGAGAACAGTACAAGGAAAAACACTTGTAAAATTCCTGAGATAAGCCACAAATATGAAGAGGTTGCAGAAGGAAAGCCTGCCTTGAAGTTCCACAGAATGCCATCAGCAAAAACAGCCTAAGACGTTTCTGCTCACCCTATTACCACATTTCATAGTCACTTGACTGGGTGTACTGCTTTTGGCTGGGGCAGACTTAATTTTCTTTGCAGCAGCCTATGTGGTGCTCTCTTTCAGGGTTTTGATGAAAATTGTGCTGATAGTAACACAGGTATGTGTTAGCTACTGCTGAGCAGTGCTTACACAGTGTCAAAGATGCTTTTACTTCTCACATTAATGCACCAATAAATGGGCTGGGGATTTGGAGGGACAGACACGGGGCAGAGCTGACCTCTGTGACAAAAGGGACATCCCATATCATACAACATAATGATCAGCAATAAAAGCTGGGGAAGAGCTAGCCTGGGTGGCTGTTGTTTGGGGACTGGCCAGGCAGTAGTTGGCTCAAGGACAGCTGTTGCCATCTCTTGCATCAGTTGTCTTTCTTGGGTAGTTTTTTTGTTACTGCTTTTTTGTGTGTGTGTGTGTGTAGTTGTGGTTTTGGGGGGTTGGTGGGGTCTTTCTTTCTTTCTTTCTTTCTTTCTTTCTTTCTTTCTTTCTTTCTTTCTTTCTTTCTTTCTTTCTTTCTTTCTTTCTTTCTTTCTTTCTTTCTTTCTTTCTTTCTTTCTTTCTTTCTTTCTTTCTTTCTTTCTTTCTTTCTTTCTCTTTTTACTTATTAAATTATGTTTATGTCAACCCATATATTTTCTCACTTTGCCCCTCCTGTCCTCTCCCTCAACCCATGGTAGGAGTGAGCAAGCAGCTGTATGGGGCTGAGCTGCCCACCAGGACAAACACACAAACCAGGTTGTTACAACTCTTTGAAGGGCTGTACTGAAATCCAGGTGAGAAAATCCACAACAAAAACAAATCAGTATATCATGATATTGAGATCACACTCATAAAGAGCAAATGCTCCAGATGATCTTTCAACTTGCTGTGAATGCTTTAGACCACTCTGCCGTTTCTCTGATTTCAAATCACCATTGGAAAGACCACTCACTAACTGAATGTATTTGCTATTAGGAAAGAATTACCCACATAGTTCTTCAGAATGTAATTAGTGATCTGCAAAGCACAAGTTTATGAACAACTATTTGAAGTTTCTAATCTCCAGCTCACATTTTGATCTCAATTACAGATGCCTCCCAGTCAGGGAAGCAGAAACAAGACCACATTATTTAAGGCAGGACATAAAGACTGCAAATAGAAAACTGTATGGCTGGCTGTAATACTCACAGTTTGCAAATTGTGTTTTTCTGTCAGCAGTATAGGTCAAACGGTATTATTTCTGTTTCCCCTCTGGACAATTTACATAACAAACTAGTACAACAAGAACAACTTATTTCACAACCAGCCTGAAGTTTGTTTTCAGCATAGGAGCTCCAGTTCTCATCAAGTTCAAGTGCTCAAATGATCTCTGAAAACAATTAAAGGTTACCTTCCCAATGGAGTAATGAATTTCGTTAGAGATTTTTGAAAGCATTTAGAGATTTTTGGAAGCATTTTTCCCAGTCACCAACCTTGGCTGTCATTTTCTGTAACACCGTTTCTCAAAACAAAAAATATATCCAATTATTATGATTATGTGCAGTAAAACAAAGCAGTCTCAGGGACAAGCTCTTCTTCATTTTTTTTTTTCATCTTCATTTCAACAGAAAGGATCCATTTAGCAGCCTTCAGTCTGCCTCTAAGTGGTTAATGTAGTGTTCAGAACAGGTTTTTATTACCCTTTCTTCCTTCCCTGCCTCACTGCACACACACTCATCTTTTTTTTCCCTGCAACTTGATGCTTTTGGTTCCTTTCACTGTGTATTATCTGCTGCTGGCAGTAATCTTAGCTCTTCAACTGACAGCAAAATTATGAGGTGCTCAGCACAAGATGACAATTTTCCTTCCTTCATTCTAATTCATTTGTGCTGCCATCAAGGAATCAGCGTCATCTTTTCAACACGTTAACAGCTCTCTGCTGATAGAAAGCATTAGCCCCCCATTCTTCAGCAAGAGGTCAAAAATTATATTTGTTTTGTAACAACCCATTAAATTTTGTGCTTTGGAAAATTCCATTGCTCTCTGATTTCAAACAGCTAGGCTGTTGTCTCGGTTGACGCAGAGAGGAAGAGAGGGTTTGCTGTGAGACACCAAGTGACACAGGCAGGTAAAATACTTTCCTACAGAGACCTGTAGTCTACCACCAGCCTGGTTGATTACTTTGGTTGCTTGCTTGCCTTTTTTTTTTTTTTCTCTTTTGTGTGTGTGTACTCTTAAGAAAGTCTCTTCATTTTGACATTCACATAGAGGCTCCTGGCATTGGTTTTCTACCTTTAAAATAGTTCATAACTAAATGTTGCCGTAGGCTTTTTGAAAGTTAAAAGAACTTGGGTTTATATATTACCAGACAAAATATAATCTATTTCTGTATATGTGGCATGGCTTTATTCAGTCTCCCATACAGCTGAATTTGTCTGGGTAGACAAGTGAATTCCCTTATTCCCAGGTAGCTCCATAACAGGAAACCGTGGTCAGTGTTACACACGCTCATTTGCATTCAGTGTAACAGAAGCTGAGAATCTTTGTGAGAAAACCTGCATTAAATTGTTCAGTGAGCACGGTTGTGTTTCTGATGGGTGTACTGATAGGACCTGAAATGAGCCTGGCAGCAGACAGAGGGGTCTGTAAAGACTGAGAGGTTGTGCTGACCCTGCCAATGCCCCCAGGCACTGGAGTAGAGCCCAGCTGACCAGCTCAATTCAAGGACACATGAAGCTGGCAGTGACACTCCCTGTGCTGCAAGCAGACATATGGATATAGGGGTTTTCCTGCCTCTTTTAATTGTAGGACTTGGAATAAGTTGAAACCAAAATAAAGAGAATGAGAGATGGAAACAACCTGGTTAAAAATGTCCTATACAGCGAGTGTGCAGTAAAATATGCATAATGCCATATTTGCAGATAGGGCTGGGAGGAAGCTGAGGTGGAAAACTGTGGGTTTGGGTGAAAATAGAAGTTGAAGAGCTAATTCAGCATTCACCTCAGCACTGTCAGAGCCTTGGCAGAGAAATCAGCAGGACTTCTAAGATCTACAGCAGCAATAGCAGGGCATCCAAAGGACAGGGTTTGAAGACAGAAACCCATTCCTTTGGGGCAGAGGTGGATGACAAAAAATCTCCCACTAATATTTTGAAACCATTGAGGAGATCCAGCTTTCTTCTACTCCATGTGCCAGCCACAATTGCTTCATGCCTCTCCAGGGAGTTTTGAGGGGTTCCTGATGAGGGGCAGAGGACATTCCACCCCTTGCTGAGCACCAATGGTCTGACACAAATCAGGCTGACTGCTCCTTCCCAAGGGTCGTGTTGTAGGCACATTTCCCAGGAAACTAGGAGCTCTGTGAACCTTTAGTTTCTTATTGTTACCTTGGGAGTAACTGTATCTATTTCCAGTTTCACATCAGACAGCATCTGAACTTAATGTTCCTTAATAAACAGCAAAATGTGTGTTGTCATCATCTCAGGGCGAACACACACACAGTTAGACCTTTGGGAGACCTTATTTATCTTCTACCTGCACCAAGGACTGATCTTCAGATATTGTCCCATGCTGTCCTGTACAGTTGGATTTAAGTATTTAGCCATGATTCAGCAAAAAGAAGGAAAAAACTGACACAAAGACTTCACTCCTCCTCACTCTTCCCAGCTGCACACACCCTATCGACTCATTTCCTTTCCCAGCAAAGGAATTAGGCCCCCGCAATGCTGTTATTTCCAAAACAAGGATGTTCAGCCATAAAATTTTTGCTTTTGTGTCAGGGAGAATGTGCCAGATGTCCTTGCTGCACAAGGGACGAGCCTGGAGACGAGCACACAGTGTACACCAGCTAGTTTGGGGAGATGCAATATCTGCCAATGTATTTAATGCAACACGTGCCAGCACACTGAGTGCAGAACGTGCCAAAGCTGCTGAGCTGTGAGACAGCAGGAGATGCTCACCCCAGGGGATGGAAGCTGCCCAGTGAAGTCTTTTCAGCTCCCTGTAGTACTTACACAAAGTAATCTCTCCTGAAGCAACTTCCTGCTTCACCAGACTTACGATCCTCCTTCCCTTTTTTTCCAAGGGCATTAAATTATCATTTGCTTTTTATTCCCCTGTATGACCCACGTAGTTTATGCTAATTCCCTTGTGAAGTGCAGCTTCTCCCTAGAGACCTTTCACAGAGCTTGCAATGTTTTCCTGTGTAACGATGATTTCTCCATTAAACAGGCTTGATTTGAAAGAGAAAGTGCTTCCTTGAGCTGCCAGCTCAGTCAAGTCTCCAGCAGCTGAGCTGGCTTTCTTCCACCTTAAGCTGGAATGACGCTAGTAATCGAGGGTCGTGTTGACAAAGCTCCCGGCTCCGGCTCCGCCTGTGTGACCCTGCGGGCAGCAGCTGACGCTCTAAGTGACAGCTTGCTCTCTATCTGGTGGCTCTGACAGTGTCACATGGGGGAACCCACTGCAATGAAGCCAGCAGAGCTGATGGTGCTGCAGAGGGGTGCTAAGAGGCAGGAAAAGCCCTAACAACTAAGATCTGGAGATACCTACTCAAGTGAAAAAACATCATCTTTACTCAATTTTCAGAGTGTGAATGCACTAAGAGACTATTTTGCTGTGGACTGGACAGAAAAAAAAATTTCTCCCCTTTACAGCTTTTTCCAAATGTGTAAGAAATCCCTAAAGGAAGACCGAAATGCCTTTCTCCTCCCTAATATGACACCATGGAACACAAATTCATGCATATTTAGACACAATCTTACTCACAGGGGAAAAAAAAATATAGCAGCACTGAAAGAGACAGTTCAGAATGGCACTAAATTACACATGCCATGTAATTTGGATTTTTCTTCTTTGGCAAATCAGTGCTATTCTCTCCTACTAGCACTCAGTGTCGGTACTTGACTGCTGAACTGCTACTCAGAGCATACAGAGTACACCTGGGGAACCCAGAGGGAATTCAATGTCCATTAGCTATGGTAAAAAGGAAAAATGTCTTTGCTATATTTCAGCTGGACTGTTAGTGCTCTGCTAGGATTTCTGAGGATAGAAATGCTGTTTATAAAGCATCAGTTGGCAAGAAGGTGTTTCATTACTGAAGCACAGTTGAAAAATCTGGCTATTTAACAGACGGGTAAATCCTGAGCTTTTTGAAAGCCTGACTTTTCCTTTTTTGTCACTGTTTTTTTCTTCTGTCACTTGTTATTCTGAAGTGTTAAGTGTTTCTGGATGTGTCTCTAAAGCTTTCTTGTGTTTTGCTGATTTTTTTCACATCTTCATTAAATAGAAACATGTTGAGGAGAGTGCAACTTTTTAATATAATCTCATCAAAACTGAAATACTGCAGGAAAATAACAATGGAATTGAGTTTTGATTTAATCCATTAGCTATGCAGGAGAGTTGTGTATCTAATATTACAAAGTATGTATGTGAACTCCTTACAAGGTGAAAGGAGACAATTTTGCAGTTGAGTTTTATGTTTGTCTTTTGCATTTACTGTCTTTTTATTCTCTTTTTCCCTAACTGCTCTTGCTCCTGGAGGAGCCACAAACTTTGCTTCAGCTCTGCTTGAGAGCAGGGTACCAGCCAATAGTTCTTCTTGTGAGTAAGGAATGACACCTTGTGGTTATAAAGTGCCAAAATAAAAATAATCCTATTACATTTTGAATCATCTGTCCATGGCCTATATGGCAAAGTTTTCTTTAACTATCATTTATTTGAGGAGCCAAAGATATATCAGTATAAAAATAGGTTTGGGCTTTTTCATTTGTGTTTTTATATGGTTAAGAACAATTAAACTTCCTGTCTTCCAGGGAGAGAAAATAGCTTTGGAGGCTTTGCTCACCTAGCAGCCAGACAGGTTTTTTTTTTACTCCAACAAGACTGTCCTTAGGAAGAAGTCAGCTCAAGTATCATCTCACTGGGAGACTTCACTCCTAGTCCTTTGCTGGAATTGAGGAACATTTTTTCTCCATAAAACCATTTGAAAGAACTGGGCAAGCAGGAGCAGGATGACCTCCCAGTGGACTTGTCTGAGACTATTAGCCCTGGTTCCCATGCCCCTTTCTCAGACCTCTGCAGGGCAGACCTTGACCTAGGGAGCAGAAGAAATGTGTGAGAGGGCCATCATAATCTGGGGACAGGATGAGTTTTGGCTTCAGGATATTGCTTCTGATTCCACCATAAAATTTAACAAATAACCTTTGGGATTCTCTTTAAATTGCTGGTTTCTTAATTGTCCAATAGCTGGACATGGCTCGAAACCTTTTTAGCTCAAGAAAATGGAAGTGGAATGGTGTTGAAACACCCCTCACTCCAACCTGGCATTTCTTTTTATGTGGTTATTTATTTTTATTGTTTAAATTGCACCAACTCCTAGGAACTCAGTGTGCTGGGCTTTGTACTAACAGAATATTTAAAGGTAGTTAGACATCACCTCATGCCCTTTGTGTCTACATAGTGGACAAGAAGCATCAGGTAGGCAAAATGGGTTAAAGCTGATGATGTGTGCTGGGAAGATAAGAAGGAAAGAGGGAAAACAGACATTCCTGCTCATCCATTGAGTTTAGATGATTTCACATAAGAATGATTTGTACTTCAGCATGGGAAAGGTGAATTTTGAGCAGAGATGCCAGAGAGGGTATGTCTAGCTTCTTCAGGTGTTGGCTGAAAGCTTTGCCCAAGGGAAACAAAAAAAGAGTGAGGAAGACAATGCAAATCATCTTCCTGCTCCTGAAAAGTTCACTGGGCTCATCCACAGGCTGGCAATGAAAGAGTTACCTGAGTCAAGCTCAGTCTGTCTTGCCCATGCAGAGTGCATAACTTCTCCCAAAGTACAACAGTCATCTCTTAGAGATGCCCAGGGAAAGTCACTAACTTTTCCATGGGTGACCATTATAATGATGTAAATGGCCATTTGTCCACAGTGACAATGTCAGACACTTTAACCCATGCAACAAATGAAGTCAGAGTAACCCAGATTTCTAAGCTCTGTTCCTTTTTGGGCTTTAAGATCACCTTTTAATGAACCTTTATGAATTTAAGAGCTGAAAGACTCATCCAAACCTCTTTCCTAAGCAAAGGGTAATGCTTTTTCTGGACTTCCCAGTTTGGATGAATACACTTTGCATGAACATTTAGCTTGTGCAGGAGCCCTTCTGGACACCACATATCGTTCCAAGATACACAAACCTTTCAAAGCACAGATGGAAAGGGCCCTGAGGAACATCATTTGACCCCAATCTGAACATGGAGTTAGATCAAATGCCCTCCAGAAGGTCTTTCCAATCCTATTTTTTCTATCATTCTCTGAGCAAGCTGTGTGACATGTCCAACCAGGCCTCAGAGCAGAAAGCTGTCAATAAAGCTGTGATCAGGGCCTTCATTTTGAAGAGAAACTCAAGCCTAACCCACATTTTATTTACATCACGATGTAAGTGCTATCACTCTGCTGGAGACGGGATGCCTCTTTTTGTAATATTATTACAAATATTTGGAACATAATTTTCAAGTTTCTGCTTTTGAAGCCTGAAGGTTTCGGAATTTCAGATGGAAAAGAATGTGCCTGTGGGATTGAGGCAAACTGCTTTTGAAACATGATTTTTCAGACCCAATGATTTGTTTGTATTTTCTGGATGACCACTGATGTGCCTTCACAGCAGTGCACTGAGTTCAAGTCTTTGATTCTCTGCAATAAGCCTAAACGATTATTTTTATATAGTCATTTGTTTCAGAGGGGATGGAGGCAGGGCAGAAACAATGCCCAGAAGTGTTTCATCAGACGTGGTTTTCTAAGGCAGTCAGTTAGTAAAAGCATCTGAGTCATGAGCCAGTGGAAGGAAAAGTTCCTGTCAAAATACAGAGTAACTTGAACCCATTTGTCTGCTACCTGGTCTCTTGTGCAACCTCAGTTTGAGAATACAATAGGTTAGAATACAGGTTTAGACTTTTCTTTGGCTTTGAGTCATGCCATTAGAGTCTCCATCAGATTTATAAAGTCAGAAATCATGAAGGCAAATGACTGCACTGGGACTCCACATAATATTAACCACAAGAGGGGGCGATTCTTAGTTTATGTCCATTCCAAGAGGTGAGCAGCACCTTCTGACAAAATTATTAAAACAGACAAATTATCTTAAGGGATAGTGGGAGGCAAATAATAACTCATCTTTCAAAATACTAGACTAAGTGCCACCTCTTTCTCTGGTTTAAGGTAAACAAGTATGCTATAATTATAGCAGGTAATTACCCACTCCTTATTTTACAGGATACTGTTAAAAATTCTGGAAGCATAGTAATAATCATCACTATATAAATATGAAATCTGAATCCAAGGTAATAAATTTACTTATAGAAAGTAAATTATGAAGACTGAAATGCAAACAGAGTGTGAACTTCCCTCATAGTCCCTGATATGGGACTATATACCATGGTGCTTGCAAAAGCATAACTGAAAAAGAAAGACATAAATTTCTGGCCTGTGAAGTTCCTAGAGAGCTGTGTTTGATACTGGAGTCATAACTGCCAAAAGGTAACTTTAAAGAGAAAAATGCAGAATAATAAAATATAGTCAAGAGAAAAGAGCAATGTGTTAGCAATCAGCATATATTTAAAAGGAATAAGATAAGAAAAAATAGTTATGAGAATAAAGAGTAGCACTAAACCCAGGAAATTTGAGATGAAATTTACAGACGAGTTGATTAACAAGGCTATCAAAACTGGTACTTCAGAAGAGTAAGTAAGGGAGCAGGCTTCAAAGGAAAAGACTGAAAGCAGTTCAATAAATTTGGGAATGGTTATCACTTAAAATCATTCTTAATTAAGAGGCCTTTAGAGTGAGACCTACTTAACTAATAAAAGCATTCTAATAAAGTGTTCCAAAGGTTCTTAACAGACACAAATTTGCCGTGTACTTTCTGGTGTTCTGCTTGAGTGCACCTTTTCAAGGAAGAAGACTATGGTAAAGTCATACTGGGAGTTTCCACTTGAACTCCACTTCACAGCAGCTCCTGTTTTAGGCACCCTCCTTTGCAGAAACAGAGTCCTATAGCCATGAGTTTATCCATCTGAAAGGGTTTAGCAGTTGGTTTAGCTCTCACACCTGTGAAAGGCTGGAGAGGCTGAAAGCCTTGCTTAATGCACTGGTTTCACTGCACTGGGTAACTCTCTGCAAGTGGAAAAAGGGAAGTTTAGGAAAAGATTAGGGAAACAACAGAATTTTGCCTGAAGTACAACATTTATTTATTGACCCATAAGTGGTGCAGCTGTATTTTCCATGTTTGATGAGAAAAAGCTAAGATAAATATTTCAAGAGGTATGACTGTCATGTCTCCCGCTGTTATTCTGGGCCAGTGACCTAGTTTGAAAGCTTTTTTTTCCAGAGGTGAACTTCCTGCAGTTTTTCTGACTCAAATCTATGTATGCACATGGGAAGCATTAGATGATTGCTAAATCCCACGTTTGATGCTTTGTGGCAGGTCCTGCAGAATAGTTGAGCACAGAACAGGAAATTTCTCATGGCTACCTAAAAAACGTCTCAGTGTACAGTGGTGTGCCAAGTTTATTGGCAACAAAATCCAAATGCTTGCCAATCTTTGAAATTGTTTCTAAAAATATTTAGTATATATGTGATCAACCAGTTGAGATTTCTGGAATGATTAATCCAATTAATTTTAGAAGAAATTGCCTGCAGGCCAACAAGTAAAATGCAAGAAGAAAGCATTAATTAAGATCACATACTGAACTTTAAATAATTAGAAAGAAAATACTGTGTCCCCAAATACAAAATTTATCCATGGTCTCTTTGTCGTCTCCTTTAAAGAGTATATGAAGTTTACATCATGCTTTTACTATAGGGTGAATAAGCCTGCCATATCTCCCCATTTAACAAAGAGTTGCAAGAGGCAGCCCATTTAGCAACAATAAAAACTGAAAGCTTATTTTCCACATATTTTTTAAAATAGACATTGAGGTCATGGCCCCACTGAAATGTGCAGCTGGAGGAGAGCACAAATGGGAAAAAAAAACTGCAGCTGGAAGCAATTTCTCCAGCATCACGCCTTGGCCTGGTCAAGGCTACTTTGGGCCCAGAGCAAAGTGGTCATTTAAAATCATATGTAGAAAAAAGTGTCATTCTGACCACACTTTTCCTCGTGAGAAGCTCTAGAACAACAACCACCTGCTCTGACAGGGCCAATACTGCAGCCTGCACAGTCCTCTGATGGTACTATTGTAGAGAAATTACTTATTCATGCCACAGTCATACAAGATTCCCAATCCCAGCCTTGTCCTATCAATGTGCTACTCCTTACCCGACATGTTCCAGTCAGCTCTTGATAAGGGCTGGAATCGCTCTTTTTAACCTGAAGCCTTCAGAAGGTTGACTGCCACAGCCAGAGTGAGGAAGACAGTGGCTATCACAAACATCTGCAGAGCAACACCAATACTGAGCCTACTACCATTGTTTAAGCCCCCATTTCACCTCTAGCAGAGCAACTCAGCCGTTGCCTTGACTTTTAATTTAAAAAAAAAAGTTGAAAATATTATCTTAATTCTGTAGGGTAGTTTCGAATTTCAGAGGGTTGGAGAGCCAAAAGAAAAGTGCTCTATTAACACAGAGCATGGGTGAGGTCTCAAAGGCTGCATTTCAATACCACTCCCTGATTTGGGAATGAGGGGTCAACCCCTTGCCATAGCTCAGCCATGTCCCAGAAAGCACCTATGGACAGAGGGCAAACTCTCCAGGTAGCTTCAGATTTTGAACATCTGGGCAATCCTAATGATTTCAGCAGGGTATTACATATTTCAAGAGAGAAAGCACTGTCGCACCTGACATGCTGGATAACACATCCCAAATCATCCCATCCCATCCCCACTTGAGTCAGCTAATGCAGGATAGGGTGGTTCAGCTCTAAGTTAGAACATTTTATCAAGGCATGAAGACTGACTATATTGACCAGCTATTAATTGCTTGGGCAAAATCCAACATCAAATACTTGCATATAAAAATAAATTGGAAAATGTTTTCCGAATTGAAAGCCTGAAGGAACTTCAGGATACTGGTCAGTAGGTGGCACAAGAAGAGCACAGCACTGCACTGCAGTATGGGATCTGAGCGGCCAGGGTTATATCCCGAGCCAGTAATCCTGCCTTTCCCACCCCTCTCATCCCATCTTGCAGTATTTATAAACCCTGTTAGCCAGTGATTTAACTAACTGAATCCTTGCACTGAAGCACACGGAGTGAGGGGCTTAAATGGAAGCTTTCTCTGAAATGCTCCTTATTCCATCCCAGAGTGCACTGTTACTCTTGACATTCACTAACATCACCACATCAATTGCTTTCAAGTATTAAACAAGATTGAATACTAGTGCACAACAAAATAGAAATCTGGCATGTCATTTGTACATGCCAAAGTACAACGTTCCAACACTTAGCAGGGTTGTGGTTTGCTCTCTTGGAAAGTTCTTGCTTCTATTGCAGTCAGAGCACCTCAAAGCCTTTTAGAGTGTTGGGGGGAATAGAGCCCCACAACGGATCCCTTCTGCTGAGGAAAAGGTTTCATGAACTGTGGTCGTTTGCCACAGAAAATAGTAGAGCCACATGTCAGGGCTTGAGGCAGCAGTTTGTGGTCATCATGATCTACAGGAGGTCTCTGTCTTTCCAGAGGAATAGCAGCAGCTGCTAGACAACCACATTGCACTGGGAGGTCAATAGCAAGCATCAGATTGAGCAGTTATATTTAACCTTAGGAACTCTGTGATGACTAAAAGATGTTGCCTTTGTTGGCTGATGCCTTCATTAGCTGTTGCCAAGGCTTTTGTTGTAGGTTGGAGTTGCAGGAGCACCATGCAAACCCGCTCAACAGTTCCTATTTCTTCTGTGCAACTGCACGTCTCTTCCTCTCCACCAAGAATTTAAAAGAAAATGCAGAAAGACACATGTACAAGGTGCCCTGCCTTGTGACTCTGATATGTCATCATTCATTTAGAGGAGGAAAATTGAAGGAGTGGTGGTGTCAAAAATGATGTGCATAATTAAGCTTTTCTGAATGTCTCCTTTGCACTCTGGTGCCAGAGGACTGCACACAAATCACACCAAATGTTATTAAAAAAAAATACTGAATTGGAACCAACCAAGTGTGAAAATTATGACTTCTGCCTAGTTTGAGGTAAAACTACATCTACAAATAGCCAGTTCTAAGCTTAGGTTTGTTTGTGTCTAAAAAAAAAAAAAAGGGAGGACAAACATCAAATACTGAAGAAAACAAGCTATCATCAGCACAAATATACTCGTCATTGTAATGTATTTTCCTTAAACAAGCAAAATTGAATCCTACCTAGCCCACCTCTTACATTATTCTATTTGTCTGTACGGTTCTAAAAGGACAATTATAAGCACTATTGAAGCATAAAATGCACCAAAACCATCATACTTTTCTCATTCCAGGTCTAATTTCTATTTCCAGCCCACACATACCTGCTGTTATATCTCATTTATTGCTGTAAATTACATGCATCAGCATCAGTGCAAGTAACTGATGACACTGAGATCACAGCTGTGCTGAATTCTAATCAAGAAGTGAATTTTCACCACCTAAAGTCCCCTGCACTCCTATTTCTTTCTTCCTCAAGTAAAAGAGGACAGAAAGCCTGATTCTGAGATATAATTTATTAAACACCTGGAAATATGCTGGGATTGTCAAGGCAGCTGAAGCTGGACATGGTGACCCGGGAATCTTTTTCACTCTGGTAGAGCCATGGCTTCAGCACACCCAAGCATCATAGGATGATTCTGTCTTGATAGGAATAGGTGATGGTGCCCATTGAAATCCTGCAAGCAAGTCAGTGGGGAACATAACCTGGATCAGCTGCTCCCTGCTATGCCAGCAGTGTTGCCCACCACAGTATGTGACCAATTCACTCTGACCAGTCTCCAAATGCACAGTGACACAAGATTCAACATGGATTCTTTGTATTTTTCCAAGTGTTTCTGCACCATCCATTACTTTCATTTCTGATCTGCTCCAAATGAATAATCTGACATGACTGTTGCCTGGCAAAATGCAATGAGTGTCTGTGGAATTTCATATCTTGATTTGACAGTGATTTGTTGGTTTGGTTTTAAATCTCTAGGCTGCTTGGGGTTGTCATGCAGAATCTAGTGTGAATTCCCAGTGTGGATGAGCTATGGCTGGGCTTTAATGCAATCTTCAGGGGAAAATAACACCACGTTTTTCATATTCTCAACAGGGATTCAAAACGTTACATTTAGTCCAGATCAGGATTAATCAGAAGAGTTTTAAAATGAAGCTCAAATGCATCTGCTGGGTTTTACCTATCATTACAGTGAAAGCACAAGATTTACCTGCCTATGTCAAGAGCAAAAAATCAACAATGGCCCTGTGGATGACCCTACTGGGAGATTCAAATGGCAAGGAAACCTGAAACCTGGCCATCCAGCACTCTCCAGTTACACTGGTGCATGTGGCAGGGCTTGCTGTCCTCGAGTCAAGCTTTCAATGGTCTCAGCTGCATGTGGCAAGGGAAAAGCTTCAGGATTCCTTCTGGCTACGATACGGCCTATACATTTGCAACATACCCTAGGTACTCCAGACCCACATCTTAGATTTGCTCTTGCCTGGTAAAGGGTGTGCAGTGTGTGTCTATGTGTGTGGTTAACTTCTTTCTTGTGATATAGGGAACATTTAAAGTAAACCCTACAAATGTATTTGTTGAGGCAAAGCTTAAAGGTATGAGAGCAGGGTCTAAATTGCCAAATGTATGCACAGACTGGGGAATGAGATACTGGAAAGCAGTGCCGTGGTAAGCGACCTGGGAGTCCTGGTCAATGGCAAGTTGAGCATGAATCAGCAGTGCCCTGGCAGCCAGGAGGGCCAACCCTGTCCTGGGGGGCACCAGGCACAGCATCGCCAGCCGAGCAAGGAAGGGGATTGTCCTGCTCTGCTCTGAGCTGGGACAGCCTCATCTTGAGTGCTGGGGGCAGTTTTGGTGCTATAAGACAAAGATATTAAACTATTAGGGAGTGCTCAAATGAAGGCAACAAAGACGGTGCAAGGTCCCGAGGGGAAGCCATATGAGGAGCAGCTGAGGTCACTTCATCGGTTCAGCCTGAACAGGGGCTTGAGGACAGACCTCATTGCAGCCACAGCTTCTTCATGAGGGGAAGAGGAGCGGCAGGCATTGATCTCATCTCTGTAACAGGAGCAGTGACAGGACCTGGGGGACTGGCCTGAAGTGGTGTCAGGGTAGGTTTAGGCAGGATATTGAGAAAAGATTTTTCACCCAGATGGTGTTTGGGCACTGGAACAGCCTCCCCAGGGAAATGCTCACAGCACAAAGCCTGACAGAGTTCAAGAAGTGCTTAGGCAATGCTCTCAGGCACATTGTGAGACTCTTGCGGATGGTCCTGTGCAAGGCCAGGAGTCGGATTTGATGGTCCCTATGTAGGGCCTGGAGTTGGACTCAATGGTCCTCGTGGATCCCTTCCGACTCAGATTATTCTGAGAAATTCTGTGGTTGTGTGAACTCATTGGAGAAGCAGCATTTTAGTCATGTTACAAAGTAAGTCCCTCACGCAGCAGTGACAGTGTTGTGAGGGTCACTCTGGGAATTACTGTATATAGCAAAAGTGAAATTAGAATGTGAGCAATGCTGACCACCCCTACCAGTGCAGCACTGACATGGACTTGCTAAAGCTGTATTACCCTCACACGCTCCTGTTTCCTCACAAGGCAGCAGCGGGGCTGAGGTTTCAAACGCGGGCCATGATTTTGTGACCAGAGTGCACATGGGTTTCTGCAGGGCTCCCGAATATCTTCGGAGCGCTCCTGGTTCCAGGGTCCCCGCAGCGCAACACCCGCAGACTTACACGTGTGAATTTGAGCCCATTCCTCAGACGCTGGCCCGGGTCCTGCCACCGGCGCCTTCCCCCGCCCCAGGAGGGATGCTCGCTCCTTGCCTCCCCCTGAGCTCGCCCTCCCCAGGGACTGATGCCGTGGCTCTTCCACGTCGCAGGAGCTCACGTAGACACCAAGCGCGGAGAATCGGGATGAAATTACCCTCATGCATAAAACATGGCATGGCGACAAAGGGACGGCAGGGCCTCGGTGGCCGCCCGCCGCATCCTGCCGGCGGCCCGGAGGCTGGCCGGGGGCTGCCGCAGGTTTGCCCGACGGGGAGCGGGCCGCGCTAGGTGGCCCCGGGCACGGGCGGCCCCCGCAGCCATGGACCTGTCCCCGTGCCTGCACTGGGTACGGACGCGGCTCTGGCGCTGCAGGGTCCGGCGGAGGCACTTCTGCAGTAAGTGTCGCGTCTCAGCTCCCGCGCACCCTTTCCCACTCCTTGCCTTTGCCCTCAGTGCCAGGCACCCATGGCACCGCCATGGAGCGGGACCCTGCGGCGGGGCTGGGCCCGCCTGCCCGCCCCAGGCCCAGCGCTCGGGGCCTGGCTGCGGAGGGCACGGCCATAGCGCTGGGCCACCGTCAGCCCCGCCCGAGCGGAGCCCGGCGCCTGCGGGATCGCCTTCGGGACGGGGGGCTTGGAAAGGGCCCCTGCCTAACACGGCTGAGCCCTTTTGCACTTTCCTAAGAGAGTTTTAAGACGGGATGGTTTGTGGGGTGAAAGGGGAATAAGGAAAAATGCACAACAATACCCGTTCCTCTTTTTTTGACCAGCTGAAGGAATCGAAGAAGTTTGATTGAAGGGAACATAACCACATCAGTGGTTTGTGAAGTCACAGTGCAGACAACACTCTGAACCTGCCCACTCCTTTGTCTGATTAGAAACCATGCACATCACTGATGTATATATGTCTGTGTATAGATACATATACACATGTATATAAATGTATATATAGCCTTACTGCAAGTTGCTGGAGTATGTTATTCACCATTTCACTGTGTTTTTACTGGAGATAGTTTGCTTGCCTTCCCTGACAGACCATATATATGGAGATCCAGCCACTTCTAGCTGATTTATTCAGGCTCCCTTTCAGCTGGCACCTTGGAAAGAAAAGCTGCCAGCAATTCTGCAGAGACACACAAAGGGTAATGTATCTGTGACAACTGAGGAAACAGAGGGGATTTCTTTGGTTCAGTCAACTGTAGTGTCTAATCACTCCTGAGGAGATGCAATGCAATGGCTTAGGCGGATGGGCTGGGTTGTCTGGCCAAATGGAGCATCCTCTCTTCCCATCAAGGCGATATATTGTAAAAGGGATCTTGGAATGAGGATACCATTAGGAATACACTGCAAAAGGATTCATATGATAAAATGAGCATGCTGTCTGTCAGCTCTGCATCAAGTTCATGTCATTTCAGTATCCTAGTTTAGCTGTGGAGGTAACAAAGTCTATTTGAATTTTTCTAACTCATAGGATTGCAGTATAGACACAAAGCTCTCACAGCAACCTTCTTAAATGCCTTCATGGCATGTTTTGCCATGAATTCAACTCCACGTGCCTTTCAGATGCAAAATATTACAGATGTCAAAGACTGATTTTCCTAGTTGTCAGTTGACTGTAGGCTGTGTTCACTGGTTTTCAGTGCTTGAACTTTTGTGGGTATTTTGGTCAATTCTCTGGCTGTTAATGAAGTAGAAAAACAGCCAGTTTTGTTTCCTGTCTACTTAGGATTACATTCACCTTTTCCATATGAAGTTCCCTATTCTTCAAAAATACGTATTTGGCAGACAGTTTGCAAATGTGTTTGGAAACTTCTTACCACAATATTCACTTTGAGCATTAATTATCTTGTGAATACATATGTTCCTTGCTTGTGCTGTCCTGTGAGTTAATAAGAACTACTGCCAAATGCACCACTTAGCTGGAGCTCTAAGAATGAGAAATTCGAGAACAGCAGATGCTCTGAATAATTGAAGGAGATTTCTTTGGTTGACAAAGGTGCTATCTTTGCATATCTCTCAGAGCCCCTCTATTTAGCTGGCCTCTGCCTTAGGGAAACATTGCAGCACTGAACCAAAAGAAAGGGATAAGGATTTTTTATTTTTATTTCTTAATGAGTCTGAAAAATGCTAATCACTCAGAAGAGTGTTTGTTGGCTTTGTTACTAGAAATAACCTCTGGCATCTTTAATTAGGTTGCTTTGGTCTGGATCAGTGAAGAAGCACAGCTTTCTGTGATCTGTGCTGAGGCCAGTCCTGAGGAAGGACTGCTCATTGCAAATTCCTTGTGTCCAGATTGAATTTGTCCTCTTTTGCTGCCTTCTGCTGAGGCACTGCAGCAAAAGTGCTGCTATTACAGGAGACATGCTAATCTTCTGTTTAAAAATGTGCAGTTGAGAATTAAAAAAAAAAAAAAATCTAGCGAGGAAGCTACTGCTGGCTGGTTTTCGAAGTCTCTATGAGCACAGGCTGTCATTGTACCTCCTTTTTAAGGCAGCCATTCAAAGAAACAGCCGGGGGACTTTGCAGTCCTTCTGTGCCTGCCCTTGTGGCCTCATTTTACAGCCGAGTCCCTGAAGAAAGCTCCCTGCAGGCACGTGTGCTCATGGCAAAAACACTGCTTTGAACAAAGGCACGTTTTCAAACAGAAGAGCAATAGTTTCCTCATTTTCCTCACTGCCTGGCTGGATGTGGCTGTCCCTGTGACCAAGGGGAAGCAACTGCAGCTGGCACCAGAGAAACTGTCTGACAGGCTTCTGCCATTCACAAAATTAATTCTCTGTTTTCACCTCACAGCAAGGGCTGGTTCCAACAGAGAGACATTGGACAGAGGGTGTAGGTTCATGATACTGCTGTAAAAAATTGACACTGGAAATACTGAAATCTGCTTTTCCTCTGGACGCTCCTGTGTCCGTGCAGATGGAAAAATATTGCGAAGCTTTCCTGGAGCAAGTCATCCACAGCATCTCAGTCTGGCTGGGCTCTCTGAGGTCTCATTCAGGTTGGCCCGCTTTTCCTCCCATTTCCACTGTCCTAGCCACACATATGGTTCATGAACCTTGTAGAAACTTGGGGTCTCCAAGACTGCTGCCTGGCTGCTAGGTTTGATTGAAACTGGCCAGAGGTTTAAAAAATAGTAATGGTCACTGTGCATAATATTTCCTTAGAAAAACAGGCTAATAGGTCCTGCTCATGCCAAGGTTGGAAGCTGAGAGCTTGGATCATGCTAGTAATAACTGCATGGAGCAAGTCTTAAAACTGCGTTGGGAAGAGTCTGAAAAGCAGCTGTTTGCTGCTACTCCCCACAATGTACTTGGCTTCTGGCCACCAATGCATGTTAAAGCCCTGGGGATCTGTGGGGAGGAGGTTTCTCTGGGTTTGCCTAAACCTTAGCAGATGGGGTTTGCACAGAAAATATTAAGAGTTCACACCAAGCAAAAGGATTGTATGTCCTTGATGCAGGTCAGCAAATAGGGAAATTCTGCTGGCTGTGTGGCCAAAGGCTGTTTTGGATGGCTTTTGTTGTCTAGCCATACCAGCCCAATACTCAGAGGCTGCAAGGTCTCTGGTCATGATTGTTCTCGGCAATTCTGCAGGGTTGGGCCCATCTGTACCTCTTCACATATTGCTGAAAGCATTTGGTAAAAAGGCAAGAGCTGGGGAAGCCACAGCAGAAATATTTAGTGACTTGTTCAGAGCCATAACCCCAGGTGGGGCTGTATAGACAAGGTGTCTGTCCACATGCTCACCCCATGAGTGCTGGCCACCACAGCACTGTGATGGGTCTGGTTCTGGGTCCAGGTCCAGGTCCAGGTCCATGTCTGGCTCCATCCCTTGCCAGCACTGACTGTCATCAGTACAAACTCATCTCGGAGTGCTGCCAGGTATGTTGGTTCCAGGATAGTGTTTTTTGTGCAAGGCTGGCCCTTAGAAGCTGTGTCCTCTGGTGCTAATGTACTTTCACAACCTGTAACATTTAGGGCAAGGAATTGATGGCAGGCTTTAATCAAATCTCATTAAGTATTCATCGTTAGGCACATTTTCTCCTCACCAGCAAGGCCTACTAAAGTAATGCTGTGAAGAGTCCTTTATTATTTCTGATCTGAACTGGCTGTGCAATTTAGAAAGAAAAAGGTCTGCTTTGTGTTTCAATTTGTTTTCAACTGAAAAAAAATAATTTGCCATGAAAAATCTGAGAAAAGAAAGAAATCAGGAGCAAAAATGTCATGTTTAAAAGAAAAATGGCAAAAGTGTAATTTGTACATGAACTGCATAGCCTCACAATATGAAAATTTACCATATTTTGTGATATGTGCAATTGGTTTATAGAAAAAAACCCCAACATATGAGTCATTGGTGTTAGGGAAAGGAGGCAAGAATATTGTTTATATTCATAAATGGAAATAATCTATAAGATAATAGACGGGTCTGGATTTAAACTACACTTAAATGGTTATAAAAAAACAGTGTGGTGTTTACCCTACTCATTCTTGGTAATAATGTAATAATTTTAAATTATGCTCCTGTTTTCAAAAGAGAATGAGATTGTTCTCCTGCAAAGGAGTAGACTTCACACAATATGGGATAGCTGTACTTTACTTTTTACCTCAGGGCAGTGTTCTTTGGAAACACAGTGTTGTGTACCTGAAGGCACGGGCCCCTTGAAGTGCTGTGATATTTGCGTGGGCAAAAACCCTTTCCTCAGAGGCGTCCTTTCAGGACCAGTGAAGATTGATGGATTTCAAATCCATCCAAGGCACAGCTCTTTGTCTCCTCAGACCTTTGACATATGGAAAGAAGAATATGCAAGTATGACTAATATTCACCCATGGCTGCAAAAAAGCTCTTCCCACAGAGCTTTTGTTAATTCTGTACCCATGCAATGCTTAGACTCCATCCTTCAGTGACTGGAAAATCATAATGAGATTCAAGGTACATTTTGAATAAGGATTAAAGTACTGAGAATTTCACATCAATAATTCTTTCAAAACAACCTCAAAACCATTTGTATGGTTTGTTTTGTTTTTCTTAGTATCACCTCTTGACCATTCATTTTTTGGTGCATTTCAGAAAAGGTGGAACTTTTTTGTCATTATTCATGACAACTGGGGAACCTGAGAGCTTAATAGTGAGTCTGCAACAGACCGCTGGCAGGGCACCTGGTAATGAAAATGTGGTCAATAACTTTGTATAACACAAAATAATTCACAGGTACCAATATTAAGATTTCCAAAGAAATAGGTGATGGCTGCAATTACCTGAGGAAAACAGACAAAACCTTTGGTAACTTAAACCAGTAGCAACAGTTATTTTGTTTGTTGTGTTTTGCCTCTTCCTTTAGAGGACTATGCTCTGCCTAATTATGATAGGGTTAACACATGAACAAACCCTCCTTCATTTCTTCCTTCTGGATGCAACAAAACCTTAGCCTTTCTCAGCTGAATTATCAGCAAATCTGGTAACTCTCGTGCAGAATGGAAGCGGTCTCACGCTCAGCATCGGTTAAGAGGTGTTGTGCTGGGGCAATGGCTTTTGTTGGGATGGTTCTCCTGCTCCTCACTCCCATACAATGCAAGCTTACAGGCGTCCTGTGAAGCCTTGTCAAGGATGCCTTGACCCCAGGAGACAACTGCTGAATGAAAGGAAGGCATTCAGTCACCAACCGTCTCCCAGCACGTGTGGGATTTAATATGAGTTTCACCTGGGTGTAAAACAATGCTTGCCAAACACCAGGGGCACTGCAATGATACAACTCCATCCAACAGCTAAATGTTTCCCTTTTCCCTTGCATTAAAACTGATATGTTCATACAGTAATGACTTCACTGTTCTGCTGGGCATTAGTAAAACCCACAAGCCCTAGATTTCTAAAGCAGGCTACATTACCTAATGCCTTGTGCTAAATAGCTTTGGTAAAATAAAATCCATACATAAATCCAAAGGAGTTAAATCCCTGAGTGGGCCTAGGGCCAGTGCCATTTAAATACCTCTTAGACTGTTCTTAGGGGTGGAGTGTGAGCCTTGCACTACATGGGGGAGATTGGAACTGCCCCCATAGCATCTTCTCCCAAGCAGAGGGCACAACACAACCTCCAAGTCTGAGCATAACACTCTCAGCTCCTGCTCTGAAGACAAAGGGGATGGATCAATCTGTATTGCCATATCACTGTTGCTGCTCTTCTCTGGGAATTGTATGGGCCTAATCTAGTCCCAAAACTAAGATGGATAAAATTAGTCAAATAAATCCCTTTTGCAGTGATCTTCTAAAGAGGGTTTCAACATTTTTTACAAAAATAGGTAAGGATGTACCTGAAAATAATTATAATGAGCTGTTTCAAAGCTGTTTATTTAAACAGTGGTTACAGTGTCCACAGTGCAGGCACCAGCGACCCTCTGCCAAATATAATGTCTGCTTTTATTAAGCCTTTTAGCTCTGTTAATCCTTTTGATCAGAGTTAGGAGTGACATACTGGAAGAGTAAGTTGGAAAGCGAACAGAAAATGATTAGAAGGAACAGGCTATGCCTGTGCAGAGTGAAGGGCATCAGGGCAGAAGAAATGCACAGAACACCTAAGAGCTTTAAAAGCATTAGTACAGTCACCAGGCACGGAGCAATCACTACACTGAGCAGTTGGTTTGAGAAGTCCAGATAAAAGCATGTAACTTACATTTTAAAATATAAAAAAGAACAAAATTTAGCCCTTTTCACATGAAAACTTAAACCCAAACAGGATAAATGTGTCACTGGTGTAGATGCTGTGGCATGGTGTTTATGATGAAATGATTTTTAATACCTTGGATATTATAATCCTGTGCCGTAAGTAGAAGTTGCATTTCTCAAAGCTTCTGAGTGTTGGTAGCAGTTTTCCAAGAAAGACACCAGATCCTGAAGCCCTCTTTGCAAGTCACCTTCAAAAACCAGCATGGGCTGCAGTTGCCCATGGCTGAACTCTTGCACCTCTGCAGGAACTGGGTGTTTCTCTTGAGGAGAATCCGAGTTACAGAAGTATTTGTAAAGCATTGTATTAAATAATGGAAAGCAGCTACTTTCTAAGTGATGGACAGTGTAGGGAATATCAGTGTGCATCAACCAAATTCTGGACCTCCAGTGACGTTCTACTGTCATGCTATCAAAATTGAAAAATATTTTTCACTTTACTTAGAGTTGCCAAATTTTCTGAAGTGAGCTCTTCACTTCTAATTTTCATATTTGTTATTCTACAGCATAATCAAACAAAAGGTGATTTCATGTTTGTGACAAGCAAACCTCTCCACTTCCAAAAATGTTACATGGCTGAAATCAAATTGCTGGGGTAAATTCTCTGCATGCAAACTAGAATATTCAAAAATAATATAGAAATTAAGCTCAAATTTTCAGTTTTGTTTTGTCTGTAACATACAGATTTTAGAACACCAGGACAAAACTGAAAAAAAGATTAACATATTCCAATTATCAAAGAAAAAGTCTGCAGTAAAATAATAGCAATAATCTTGTCACCATGTTTGCAAAACTGCTTGGTAGGAATATCTGTTATGTACTTTTCATAAGATGAACAGTCATGTAATGTTTTCACACAACCACGCTTCAGTGAAACTAGGCCCTTTCATTTAATATAAAAGGTGAGATATCATATGAACCCTTATATTAAGACAGCTTCTGTTGCATTCACCAAATTGCAACAGAATAGCAGATAGACCCACAGTTAGGGAGGAGGGCTCTGCAGTGCAGAAGTGTCTCCCTTTCCCACTCCTTATCATCCACAGAGTGCGAGAAGATTGGCCTCTCTCAGCAACAGAAAACACAGACAGGGACCTCAGAGTCTGGCCAGGTCAGAGGAACCATCTTATGGAAAATATGGAAGATAAAGTAACTCCCACAACCAGCTTTACCCTACTTACCCTTTCTATTTAAAAACTGTATTGAAGGGAGTTCAGTATCTGAGAGGGTTTTGGGGAAGGGATGGGCTGATGCATAATTGAATCATTTCTGGTTTGGAGCGGCAGTACAAAGCCAGGCTTTCGCACCGAGTTCCTAAAATCTAACCCAAAAATGTCAAATCACCTTGAAGCAGAAAAAAATAAACTTCTAAGAAGAATGTAGAACAGAGGAATTCAGTTTTCTTATAATTGCTTGTATTTCCTTTGCTTTTCTACTGAAAGAGTGCTGAATAAATCCTGTGTAATTTAAAACTTAACTAATTAATATTTTACCTACACATGCATATGAGGGCGTTTTAATATACTCAGATGCTCTTTAGAAACATTGAAGCATTGCATTAAGTTTTTCAGCTGGAATTGAGAAACTACCATATTTTATTATAGAATCATAGAATATCCTGATTTGGAATGGACCCATAAGGATAATTGAGTCCAGCTCCTGACAGGACAATCCCAAGGGTCACACCATGTGCCTGAGAGCATTGTCTAAATCCTTCTTTAACTTGGTCAGGCTGGTGCTGTGACCACTTCCCCGAGGAGCCTGTTCCAACCAGCCACTGGTTTGGGTTGGAAGGGGCCTAGTTTCAACCCCACTGCCACCTTCTTGATGCTGAGTGTTAGCTGATGATATCTCTGTAATGAAAACTGTCATAAGGTAAGCCCATAGCTCTTGAGTGAGCTATTTATTGCTCATTAACACTGTGCTTGTGGTAGTAAGGTTGATTAAGCCATTTCCGATTGCCCTTTGTACAATCTCATGGGCCGGCTTTACTGCTAACAGGGACTGACTTGGGAGCTTGACTCAGGCACACAATTTCATGGTGCTTCCTATGCACCTGTACTGGGAAAAAAAGTTAAATTAAATAATAAAATTATTGCAGGCCCAAGAAGACAGTTATCTGCTGAATATTGAGAAGTGTAGTGCCATGGCCCCCAACAGCAAGGACCTGAGGGGGATCACAGAAAAATCCCATTTCCATACAATATGCAGGTGGGATGCAGAGCTCTCTGACATGCAGCCGGAAAGCTGTAAGTTGTCAGGGAATAAAGGATAAGGAAAAAAGCATCACAGCATTTTGCCAGCTAGTGGATCCCCCCTACACAGTGACCAATAGAGAAGGGCAGCAGTTGTGCAGGGAAGAATTTCCACAGGAAATTGAAAAGAAAACTTGGTTCATAGTCCAGGGCAATCTTGTGAGCCTGCCATATTGTATTTCCCTCCTAGCTGATGGGCCACCCGTTAGAAGGGAAGGATGGACTTCACTAGGAGGTGCCACTCCTCCCTCCAAATGGAAATGCTTTCTGCTGAGGTCATTTGCTTGGAAACGTTTTTAGGTGCATATGAGGTAATAGTCTCCCCTTCTTCCCCCATGCATTTTCTGTAGGACAGGAAAGAGAGGACAGGGAACGTCAGAACTGACACTTGCTCAAGCAGCTCTTTGCTTGGGCAGATGTTGCTTGGTTACACTCTGAATAATTTTCACAGTTTGCATTACAGTCACAAGGGTAAAAGATTTTGAAAACATACATAAATCAGAGCTGAGATTGCAGGAAACAAGTTAGTAGACTTTGAAACAAACACATGCATATAAAACTGAGCCCCTGTGCCAGCCTGACTAAGCCCATGACAACCATGTCAACCATGACATCTGAAAAAACAATTGTAACTTGTTTAGTGAAATTTTCCACAGTTGCAGGGCCTGATGGCACAGGTTGGGTCTGACAATACAGCTGAGCAGGTCAAAGCCAGCCACTACTGGAAGCTGTGAAGAGAAATCACAGCAGGTTTGGACCCTCAAGAGATATCAAAAACCCAAAATCCCTTTGCAAATATCTGCGGAAGGTACTACATACCTTTGATGAGCGTGAGTTTGCATTGCTTTCTTTTGCTAATTTAGGCGGGTCCTATCAAGCATATGATGTGTATTTAACACCAGATTGGGTTGTCAGGAAGGACAAAGGTTGCTTTCTCTGTCAGTTTGGGGACTGGGAAGTGTCCTGCTTGCCCTGCTGAGCCCTCAGCTGCTCAGCTGTTTGTGCAGACATCCATGTGGGAAATCCATATCACCCCAACAGCCAGGGCTCAGGACAGGGGTGCAGGGAAGCTTAGGAGCTTCCAAAAAGCCATAAGTTCCTCAAGAAGAGGTTTGCTTCAGGGCAGGAGACAGCAGTGGTCCTTCTTCTGTGGAGAAGGGTCTCCTTCACATCCACTGCATGCCTCCTCTGTCATCAGCACATCAATATTAGACATGGGTACTCTGGAAGCACAATGAAATGGCTATTTCTAAAAACCATGGCTATTTCAACAAACAGTGTTGAAACATTATCCAGCCAAAGGAACGGCAGGAAAAACACTTCCCTTTACAGCAGGTCTGCATGGTTTCTGAAGGTTGGCTGGAGCTGGAGTGGGAGTTTGCCTGAGTCAAGTCTGAAGGATCAAACACTTAGAAATTGTCCCTCTCATTTTGGTATTTTGTAATTGTATCTCTTCAGTGCAGCTATCACCTATCCCCAAACTCCAGATGAGTGGCAGAAATATCAGCCCACGTTATTTACCTTTTGTACATTGATTGGCAAAATAGGGGCAGCTTCAGTTTAAGTAAGTGTTGGAAAGGTACGTGCCCTTGGTACCTGCCATTGGTTTGCAAACCCTGCAATAAATCATGATTACACAGGAAACTAACCTGATGACCTCAATTTTTTTGATGACCTTAAATAAATGTACCACAATGTTTTTTTTCTACCCTTTCTAATAGTCATGAGGTTTGTTACACCTCATCATTAGCTAAGAACACAGTCACATATTATTTGTGAGTCAGATCAGTCATTTGAGATCAGTCATTACTACTGACATTGAAGTTCTCACTATTTTAAAGATACATTTAGAAAAAAAGCTTTAGTCCTTGTGGCATCTTAAACCTGTTGCAATCAATTTGATATATTAAAATGATGGGAATTTGGATGCTATTGTTATATTGACATTTGTATTTAATTTTTTCCATTCAAGTACCCATCAACAGAGGCTCTAAAAAGATCAGAGGGAGGTCTGGTAGACTAAAATCAATCATTTCCATGGTGCTACGCTGCTGAATTTATCAATTAGAAATGTTTTCAAGGATCTTTTGTGCTACTTCCAACACTTGTGTATTGCTAGACTATATATGCAAAGAGTCATGCTGCATGAATTAGCTTTTGTGGAAGATATGCCTTTCTTTACTGCTTAAAAAAAGACTATTTAGTTAGTTGCAGGAAATAAGTCTTGTTCAATGAGTGCTTCCCTGGGTAAATGGTCAAAGATGTGTCTGTGTGACACTAGGCACTAGGCGAAGAAAAGTCATACTGACAGAATTATAGATTATACTTGATATATAATACATATAAATATAAGATAGTGTATATATTTAAACATACAAAGAATACTTAAAAAACTATAGAAAGTGTGGAATGTGAGATCACTTGAAGATGATTGTTTGGCTAATTGTGTTTCAATTGTAAGACAAGGGATTGTTGTGATCTCTCCCTCCATCTTTATATGACATGGTGGCCTTTACCATATATCAAAATCTGCACAGTTCTTCTCTCTCATACACACCTTAAATTAAGCCCTGCAAAAAATATTAGAGTAGAGTATTATCTGTTCTGGAACTATGGTGAAGATCATAATCTTGTTTATCTGGTACAGAGAAACATGGGCATTACCTTTGTACTATGACACAATTATTTTGGTATTGCCTTAATTAGCAACCATAATTGCTAATTAAGATGCAAACAGGGTACTTTGTGTCTCAGGTATTTTCATTAAACATAATTTACTTTAGGAAAAACAAACAGTGGCAAAATCAGATTTCAAGGCTCTTCTAAGCCTAAGTTTTTTCCAGCATGGCCTTGGTGCGTGCATGTGACAGTAACATGAGCAAGGTGCATGTGCTCTGTATGCACTGAGGGCTGGCAGCGTGCTCTGGTGAGCACACCCATGGGAGTGGGGGATCTGGGGGTGCTGTACCTGCCCCTGGAAGAGGAATGGGGGAGCTGCCCTTCTGCATAGCCCTGGAGAATCCCCTTCCTCAAATTGCTCTCTACTCTGATTTTCATTTCTTTTGCAGGTTTTGCTCTTGCTGTTGCTGAAAAGTAGAAGCTTAAAACCCTCTTGCTGTGGTGGCAGATGGGATTGGGGGGCATTTACTCCTTCAGGGCAAAAATGTGTGTCCAACTTATGATTTCATTTGTGTGGAAACATTACAGTGTGGTCGGGGCAGAGATGCTGAGTTGTTTATGCCAGACCTCTCTAACAGTGCCAAAAACAAGGCCATTTTTTAGTCTCAGTTACTCATGAGAATTGTTCAGTCACATGGAAACGGTATGTCTGAAGAGAAGTATGCAGGTTGGTATTGCAAGTATCCAATTGGAAGCAGGATAAGGCTCATAATAAATGCAAATCAATTGCATGCATGATAAACCTGTATGTGCTGCAAAATCCACTTGAATTACTAACACAATATAGAGCAAGTCTGGTGATCACAGCTCTTTGGTGGCACATTTTTGCTACAGCAGTCAATCAGGGGATTGAGTGGTCTGTGCTCCCTGACTTGTGATACAAACCTGCCACCTTTCCCTTCCAGTCCCTGAGAGTCCCACCATAGACCATGACTGCTTATTTTCCCCACTGAAGGACTTGTGATTGGTCCATCAAAGATGCAGCACAAAATCCTAAACTGTCCCAAAGGAACGTTTCCCCCTTTGAGAGGGAAGAGAGTAAGGCAGTCTAGGAGCTGGGTGTGATATATCTGGTGCTCAACTGCCCCCATGTTATGTGGAATTAGGTACAATTTGTCTGGCATTTATGTCCTTGAATGTAGAAGAACCCAAAGCAAACAAACCACCCAGTGAAGCTGAAGGAGGGTGGTGTAATTCTCCCATCCTTGGCTTTAGATGAGGCCATAAAGGGACAAAGGACTAAAATATCCTTTGCTCTGTCTGCCGAAGGTTAAACTTGCTGTGACCTCCTTAGTAACAATCCCAGTCAACCCCTTTGTGGGAGCCTGTGTTTCAAGCCTACTGATAGAGGATCCAGATCTCTCAGATGAAGCCAAACCCTGCTAGTTCTGTCTGCAGTTGCTGCAGTTATTGCCAGGGTTTCTGCACTCTATTGGGTATCTCCTTTGCAGCTACATGAAACAAGAAGTTGAAAGGTAACTATCCTTCTCAAAACTTACATAGACTTCTTTCAGCCATAAGTTTTGAGAGGGATCACCAAAGTTTGGCTCCTGCTGAGACCACTTTCATTGCATGTTCATCCCCTATTGGGCTTGAATCTCACACCCACCTCCTCACAGATGATGTGACCTCCTGCCCACTAATTCAGAGGGACAAGTTTGTCTCTGTGAGACTCTTCCCAATCCATTACATAGGGTCCAGAGAAACACCTTTGAGGAAGACGAGAGGACAAGGCATCAGCAGCCTTGCAAAAATGAGCCTCCAAGCTGCTGTGCCTGGGTGGACCAATTCCAGCTCCCTTTCCTGATTCTGCAGAGAAAAAATTCCTGCCATGTTTTCAATGCCTTCCTATTTGCTTGCTACAGGAAAGGCCACTGAAGATCATCACAATGGGATTTGCTCATAGTATTTGTACAACATGACTCTAATACACATCATAATGGGTTTTGTCCCTAATTTAGATGGAAAAATTAGCAGAATTATCAACTGAAGCCAAAAAAGCCATGCTGGGATGTTGCAGTACCTCAAATTAAAATGCAGGATAGGCTAAATAAATATATTTTTGTTCAGATGATGTGTCAGCCTATAAGCAAGGCATTTGTCATCCTGTGTGAGATGTTTTTCTGAGAGCTGTGATTTTTATAAGAGCACAAAGAGAGTGCTCCCCAAAAAGAGCAGAAGCACAGTGCTGCTGGTAGCTGCAGTGTGGATGCTCTGTGCTGGCCCTGTACCCGTGCAGGCAGCCCGGCAGCCCCACTGCCCAGAGACTGCTCATGTCCTAGAAATACCCATTTTCAGAAAGCAGAAAAAGATGAAAAGCATGAGAGAAGCAAAGCAAGCAGTGAACAGCACTGGGTACCAGGAAAGAGTCGCTGAATTTCTGTTACTACTGGCCTGATCATTCACAGGGAAGAGCTTTACACACAAGTGGAAAGTAAATGCACTGGGATGTGCAGCTGGAGTTATTCATGCTTGTGCTCCTCCACATTGGTGCAATTTATAGCTCCTTATTACTGTGGTCAAGGTTTGACATGATCTGGAGGAAGCTGACTTTGCTCTCATTACTTAGTTCCTGATTTCATGCTCATTAGCCACAATAGTTTAATGCAATTCCTGTGTTTTTCTATCATTCTTTTACCACTGACGTTCCTTTGTTAAATACACAGAGAAGCTGTAAATGGAGATGTCAATAGGAATGAATTTGTTAGATTGTTTGAGTGAGCCTAATTCCCCGTGACACTCATTAACACCCAGCTACATTTCCGTTTACAGAACAAGGCTTCTGGCACCACGCAGCATTGTCTGTAAGCACCTATAGCTGTCTTCCAGAAACACTCCAAGTATTTTGGACATGTTGCTAATTAAAGCCCAGAGCTACAAGAGGATTTAGGTGGGAGCAGCATTCCTGACAATTGTAGATGTTGAATAACAAAGTAGCACAGCTGCTTTGTGCATATGCAATACGCACATGCTGGTGCATGTGTTAGAAGTCCAACAACCCACCCAGAAGACCCAGCTGCTCAGGGAAATTGTTCTGTAGCTTAGGTTTTCCTGACTGAGCTCCATCAGCGAGCTCTTTGTGGGAATATATGAGTGCTGGTGTCAACAGCAGAGTGGACAGGACCCATATAAATGGCTTTATTCTGTGAAGGAGCCTCTTCCTACTGCCTGGAGACAGCAGGCCGCTGCACTGAAAATAGTGTTATGCCTGAGAGGTGCTGAGATATTTGGTAGCCTCTCTGGAAATCAGTATGAAACTCTGTAGGGGTGTGCTTACTTGTGAAAATATTGGTGCCTATAACCCTTGAGGAGCTTTAGCTAGTCTGATTTTCAATGCTGTGGGGGGACTGAGAAGGGCAGGTTCCACCGAAGTTGCACTGTAGGTCAAACAGCTTTTGTTATTTTTTGTTTGAGTTTGGTTTTTTAAACTTTCCATTATTCACAAGCACAGAGGGCAACACAAGAAAGCAGGTGAAAATCTGATTTCACAGCACTTTTTGAGATCTTTTTAATAGGTTTCCACTGCACTCCACTTGCTTTCTTTTTATATGCCTAAACTTATGTGTATAACAACTCCTGTGATTCTGAAAATATTCTTTCCCCTTTGTTTCCTCTGCCACTTCATCAGCATTGCAACAATAGTCATGAGGGATTCAGGACTGGTAAAATTAACTTTGGAGCATCTTTTACTTTGGAGGATGATATAAAGACACTGTAATTGGTAACCTGTATATTATCTAGTGACCTACTACAAGTAGATTAGTTATGGCTAAAAGACAGTATTGAGGTGTTGAAAGAAATACCAGATGTTTGATTTGGATTGGAAGGCTTCCTGCTGGATATCTGTGAGTGGTTTTACTTGCTAACTGCTGATGTTCAGTATTTAGCAATAGGAATACTTAGAGAGATGGACCTGGAAAAGCCACAAATCCACAGTATTGCTGAAATCCATGGGAGGACCGGATGCCAGATACCAAGTACTAACTTTGTCATTGTGTCTAATTATATAAACTGTATAATGGAGGGGTCACAAATATAATGCAGCTCTTAATTTCAGCATCTTTCTTGTCTGTTCTCTCCCTGTGAGGTGGTTGCTCTGTCTGAAATAAGACTCCTCACAGAGGAGAGAAGGACATATTCTCACTCCCACATTAAAACTGCCCAGAGCTAACAATGCTAGTTAATAAGTTTAAAGTATCAAATTAATAGTTGCAGTGAGACAAGACCGAAGGGGACCTTCTCTTTTACGCCTACAGATAAAACTGAAAATGCAAAACACATGTTTTTGGGCACAGAAGTTCTTCAGGTGGGAAGCAGCAGACTAAACCCAAGTAATGTGTGCTGGGAGTTCAGTAATACAGCAGAGTTTATCCTAACAATACTAATCCTTTAGATATCTCAAGAGAAGAGCATGCCTTGTAACCATGGAGTAATGGGGAATGCTAGACAGAAAAGGGTGATTAAATCATTAGCCCCCATCATACAGACAAGAAATAGGTAACTATCATGTTAAGGGATTGGCTGGGATAAGATATGGAAGAATTATTGTTTGCTATGAAATCAGTGTCTCAATTGCATTTATTATTTTTTAATAATAGTAGAACTATGACTTCTATTTCCCAGTCTAGTATTTGGAAATATTTTGTGGACCTATATTGGGGGGGGGTTGTGTTTAAGATATGTGATGACATGCATCAAGAAAGGCTCTGCAGGATGAAAACAGAACCTGGATGCAAAGAGTGCTGATATTTCAGTGTTGGAAAGAATAGCATGCCAGTTTCCTGCTGTGCCCTGGGCAGACACATGGCCTTTGGGACACTTTTCTATTTTAGGTGATGTGATGGGCACTCATGAGAGAGGAACTGATAGTGCTATTTTAACAGCCCAGTTTTAAGAAAAAGCCCACAAAGCCAGAACAGTTCCTGCTACAGCTGCATCTTCAGCCTCAGTTTCAAATGTCCTCAACCCCAAAACTATCACAAGTGATCATTATGACTGAGTTCTCCTCTCTGCATATGACTGTGTGAGAGCCTGGAGCCAGTGCAAGGTGTTTGCTGAGTTAATGAGATTGACCAGAAATTAAGAACATTGAGAATTGTCATGAAAGGGGAGGAAAGCTTGTTATACTAGTTAGATCCCAAAGAAACCGTCACTGGCTGCAGCAGACTTGAAGATGAGATTTTGTACTGGGCCACAACTGGGTTTTTGTAAACATGGATTTCTGTTTGATGGGTTCAAAGAGGAAAATGGTGGTAAGGGAAAGAAAGCCTACAAATGCCTTCTCCAGGCATTGACTTCTATCCCTATCTATCTTTAAGCAGTGGGATGATTTCCTTTTTCCCCACTTTTTTTTTTTTTTTTTCCTTTAAAGGGGGTGTTGCCAAGGGGTGTGCTATGACAGCAGCATCCTGCAGTATGTTATTTGCTTCCTTCCTAATCAAAATATTATGGAGATGTTATTGCATATCCCTGCTGTAATTTTGGAAACGTAAGCCCCAGCATTTGGGGGATCACACTCCTCCCTGCCATGTAAACTTCCTAAGTGGATTCTTTGCCAAGTTTTCAAGTGTTCCAATTTCAAGTCATTTTGATCTTATCTCTGTTGTGTTTCCATAGTGCATTTTACCGTTAAAGATTCTTTATCACAGCCAGAAATTACATACAATTACACTCAGGATCTGTGAACACAGGCCATACAGTCCAGAGCATTCTTGTTTAATGAAGACCAAGCAAAAAATTACCTGGGCTGCTCCAGAAATTCAGTTTGAGGAGAGGCACAGATTTTGTAGCTACAGTTTGAAATGCTGGAATCTGGCTCCCCTAACCTTAATATACCACACGTTACACATAAAGATGACCCCTCTAACTTTATCTGATTTGGAATATAAATCTTAATAAACAATCCCAAAATTTTCTTATCTAAAAGCTGCAAAGTTCTGCCAAGAAAGCCAAGCTGACACGGGTATAAAAGAGGAGTTTTGACTAGTGTCCCTCAATTACGCAATAGCACAAATAGGTAGTAAATGTCCTCTCCTGATTCCTGACAGCTCTCTGTAGAGCTGGAGTGTCCTGAGGGTGTTCCCCCAGCAGCTGCTTTTCACTCCTTGTTGAAATGCCTGCCGTGCGTGGATGGTTTGAGATCCCTTCGTAGAGACTTGCCTTCAGCCCTCAGCTGTGCTGCTAAGGATAACTCTGCTCGGTGCCGGGCAGCCACATGGCTCGGAAACACCCGCAGCAGCTCCGGCACAGCTGCGCTGCCTTTGCTCCCGGCACACACATTAATTCAAAGATGGAGAACATCTTGTAACAGCCCAAATCTTTATGCTGATCCTGGGGCTCTTCTTCCTTAATGGGGAAGAACAGTGTGTACTTTAGGAGGATTACATATTTGATTATTTACTTTTTTTTTTAAAACACATTTCTTAACTGCTTGATGTTCTGCCCTCCTTCTTGGACACCAAGGCTCTCACAGCAGCACATTGCATGGCAATGGAAGACACATTCATCCTGGTGAGACTCAGGCACTGTAATCCATGGATTCATTTGGACTCACACAAATTTGGACTTGCACACTTACTTCCACATCCTGAGTTAAATTCAAGGACTGGCATACAAGATAGGAAGCATATCTTCTAGTATGACTCTTTGAACATCCATAGTATATCTCAGATCAATGAAACACTTCACACACCAAAATGATGCATTATGCACAAAATATACTACTTGTGTAGATGTGTTGAGGGAGGTGGAGGCAGAGAATAACTGAGAAACCAATGGAAAACTGGCTTTAGGAGAAGAGCTTTGGCAACTCTGACCATCCCATGGAGCAGGCAGAGGTGCTAAGGTCACAGACAAAAGCAGAAAGTAATCCCAAAGTGCCTAATTTACGTGCCTTGGGAGCAGCTGAGGCTGCTGCTCCAGGGCACTGATGACACTGTGCCATGGCAAGGAGAGCACTGCATGATCCACTGGGCACTGAATGAGAGACTAAAGAAAATACTCAAACACAGTCAGACATCAATAGCTCTGCTGTGCCATGTACTAATGAGGAATAACCAATCCCATCTCCTACAGAAAGTGAGCTTCACACCCTCATGAAGTAAGCCAACAACAGTGGGGTTCTAATAGTCATTCTGAATCCTACCTCTTATTGCCATGGAGAAATGGCTTTCAAAAAGTTTTAATAAACGTTTTACATCAGCCAAAATCTTGATAATGCACAGAAAAGCCCTGTGTCAAAAACTCCATGTGATACTAGTGAGACAAGTAAAACATTGATTTATGAGAGTTTTTCTCCCCTGGGAGCTGCTAGGGTTGCTGGAACATACTTTGCAATCTTGGATGAGCATTCTCTGGTTTATACCCCATCCTCCCTGGGATTTCAAATTGCATGCAAACCAGTACTCTCCTGCTGGGACAGTCATGCAAATAAACAACTCACTGTTATTTTATGACTCTCCTTGATTTTCACAGTGAGACATTTCTAAGCAGCAAATAGCAAAAGCGATACCACATAGCATCATCTCTCTGCACTTTCTTGGAGGGCTCTAGCACTTGCAGCTGGGCACTGCACATCCTAGAATATGGGCTGGCTTACATATGAACCTCCCTGTCTCCTATTTTATTTATTACTAGTTTTAGTAAGCCTTTACCTATGTAAAATATTTCCTTTTCTTATGAAAACTATCAACAGCAGCTGATTCGTGATTTTATTCAGCTGAATTAACCAATTCATTCCCCACGAAAAATAGCGTATGTTCTGCCTCTCTATGTCATGTACAAAAAGTTTTCCCACCAAGACCCACTCAAAACTGCTTCATCTCTACGTGGTTGCTCTCTGCCATGCCTTGTACCTCCCAGCAGCTTGTGTGCTTGTTACAGCTCATGTACAGCATGATATCAGATGTTTGCTATCATGAGTGGCCAGCTACAAGCAGAGCTGAACCAGTGCCAAGCACAGGGGCTGCAGCAACACTTAAGCATCCCAAACTTTCCCTCCTGGCAGCAACAAGCATCAGGTGTGGTTTGTTTGGGTTTGTTTTTTTGGGTTTTTTTTGTGCAGACCCAGCTGTGAGGTCAGGACAGGACAACGTGGGAGGAGCCCCTGGCAGGGCACAGAGGGGCATTGGGGACAGGGAGAAAGCTGCTTGTGGGGGTGCCAGGCAGCACTGGGCTGGGGGATTGGGAGTAACTGTGCCTTGATTTCATCAAGGGGGCTGCTCACACATGACAACCATCCTTCTGCCTTCCTGGTTGGGGTCCCAGAGCCAGCCAGTCTATGATGATCCTGTCTGACCAACACCTTGCATTCACCCTTTGGTACAAACCCAGCAGTTTCTGCTCTGTAGTCCATTTCTGTTGTAAAGCTGAAGGTGTGACACAAAACCAAACATTCATTTAACTTCAGAAAGGGTCTGTTATACCCAAAACCATAACTCTTTTGGACTAGTACGCATTTTTGTTTCCTGAATCAATCTTTCCTCTTGTGTTGTCCCTTTGACAAGTGACTGTCAATAAAATTCAGGGGAAGACTTGATGTTATTGCAAGTAAGGGCTTCTTAAATACCTTGATCAAGAAAAATAAGGAAAAAAAATCCCTACACAATATATTTCCTTTAAAATGTACATAAATTCAACATATTTGCTAAAAGTAAACATTGCATCAACGTTTAGTCTTCATCTGCAGCAGGACAGAGCTGGCTTAGATTTTAGGCAACATTTTTTAAGGGTGGAGGCCATGGAGCACTGGGACAGGCTGCTGAGAAAGGCCAAGATCCCCATAACCCAAGGTGTTAGGGAACAATTTAGCAAATATCTGTGTAGAGTGGTCTCACCTTGGGGCAGAAGAAGTAACTTCTGCAGGTCTGGAGAAGCATCTCTAGGCTGGAGGATTGGGTGGAGAGAAGTGTTCTAGTGAGGTTCAACAAGAGGAAGTGCAGGGTCCTGCACCTGGTGAGGAACAAACCCAAGTACCACCACAGGCTGGAGGCTGACCTACCAGAAAGCAGAGAAGGACCTAGGAGTCTTGGTGGGTGACAAGCTGGCTATGAGCTGGCAATTTATCCTTTTGGTTAGGAGGGCTAGTGGTATCCTGGGGTGCATTGGGAACAGGGTGGCCAGCAGGTCAAGAGAGGTGATCATCCCTGTCTACTCAGCTCTGGTGAGGGCTGTGTCCAGTTCTGGACTTCTCAGTACAAGAAAAACAAGGAGCTACTGGAGAGGGTCCAGTGGAGGCCACAAAGGTAATTTGGGTCTGAAGCATCTCTCGTATAAGGAGAAACTGTGAGGACTGAGCCTATTTCGTCTGGAGAAGACTGAAGAGGAGCTCTCATTAATGCATGTAAATATCTCCCAGGTGAGTGCCAAGAGGGTGGTGCCAGACAGTGACAGGACAGGAGGCAATGGCTGTAAACTAAATCACAAGATGTTTCACCTCAACATGGGGAAGAACTTTTTTACATGGAAGGTGGCAGAGCACTGGAACAAGCAGCCTGGGAAGGTCGTGGAATCTTCTTCTCTGGAGACATTCCAAACCCACCTGAATGCATTCCTGTGTAACCTGCTCTAGGTGACTCTGCCTTGGCAGAGAGGTTGGAGTAGGTCATCTCCAGAGGTCCCTTCCAACCCTAAAAATTCTGTGATTTTGTGATTCTGTCTCTTCCAACCCCATTTTAATTTTCTAGGCTTCTAGCTGTCCTTAACAAATGTCCCCATTCAGTGTAGGGTAACAGCCAGCAACAGCTCCTAGCATGGTGCCGAGGTGGGAGATAGATGCCATGTGGGATACAGGAGGAGCCAGGCAGGAGGGGAGCTTCCAGATGCTCGTTTCCTCCCTGAGCCACAGAAATGGTGATGGAGGCAGAAACACAATCTCCTGCTGAGGAGATGTAGCTGCTCCACACCATACATCACAGGCCAGGACTCCATCCCCATCATCATCAAATGATGTCTTCACCACCTGGCTGTGTGGCTTCTACCATCAGGCATTTGTGCTAAAAGAAAAATAAACAAAAGTGCCAAAATGTTCTTCTTTTAAGTTACTCTGTAAATGAGATTCTCAGCTTTTAGTGCACTTTATTTTCCTGGATTGCCAAAATTCTGCTGATGAGGAAAGTTGCTGAGGGTTTATTTTGTAAAGAGAGGGCACACGATGTAGAACACACCCTGGGATATGCATAAGGCAACTGAGCACAAGCTGCAGTAATTTGTATTTATTTTATTGTGTCATCTTTAAACATTTTTCCTGCTCTTTAAAGACTGGCTTACTGTCAGGAGAAGCTAAGAGTTTTACATGTGGCAAAGAACTTCTTGTCAAGCAGTGACCTCCTGGCAATTGCACCACCATGCTCAGCTTCTGCCCTGAGAGGACACTTTGCCAAGTTGCTTCAGCAAGAAATCACTCTCTTCCATTCAATGCCATCGATTTGTCTGATGACAAACCTTTTTGTATAAGCCTGTTCCTCATCTGTGCCTGAGTTTTCTCAACTCTCAAATATTCACAAAAGAGTTATGTGGCTGCTGAGTGTTTGCTGGTGAGATGGGCCCTGCCAGTTCCACACATGACCCAAGTTTTCAGATCAAGAGGAAATTATGACTGATCGTGATTTCTGCTTCTCCTGGTAAATTGCTTAACTTCACTGAGATGGTACAAAATGTCTTGTCAGAAAGTTTTTTGGGATCTTTTCTGAGAAAGAGATTTTCACCTTCTAGTGAACTACAACTTTCACCCAGGGTTTCAGCATCTCTTTCTGTCAGGAGGTGTCTCTCTCAGGCTTCCTACACAGCTGCTGGGGCTTACCTGGCTGGGCCAGGGGCTTAATTTAGCTGATGCTACACAACCAGCTCTTCGAACTCCTTTGTTCTTTGTCCCTTTTCCCTTTTCTCTTTTCTCTTTCTCTTCCCTTCAGCGGAAAAATCTGGCAAAGATGTATCCAGATTTAGGTGCGGTACCTGTGGGCCTTTCTCGCTCTGCTTCTGCAGTTCTGTAGTCCCATGATTTATCTACAAATTATAAATTGTCTTCCTGAAAACCATGTTTCCAGTCCATAACCAGATTAAGAGATTGCATAGCCAGTAGGAGCTGATGTTTGGCTAACAATGATTTTGTTGGATTTGCATTTGCTCTCCAGCATAGTATGTGTATTTGTTTTAGTTAAACTTGACCATTCTTAAAAGAAAAATTATATCTTCTATTCTTAGATAAGTTTGTCAACTGTGTACCAAAATGTTTCCAGTTCCATATTCCCACCATGGACATTTTGGGGGATTCTTTTGTTGGTTTGGGTGTGTTTTTTTTGTTGTTGTTGTTGTTGAATTTTTTTTTTGTTTGCATCCCTTCAAAATGTCACAATTGAAAATTTGTCTTCAGAGTTCAATTCCTGACACCAAAGTAGAAAAACCTCCCACTATTTGGTAGCAGGAGAGGGAATTTCCGTTGGTGAAGTCGTGCTCAGAAAGCTATACCAATATACTTTTATTTCTCACACAGTTTGAAATTTCACTCCTTTTAATAGGACTGATTCCCAATTACTCTGGGGTGATAAAAGAGACTTATATCCCAACTCCTTCTGCTATACTCCTTACCTCCCTGCCATATAGAAAGCCGTAAGAGGAAAAGTTGTTTCTCCACCCACCTTCAGTCTGTTGGCAACCATGAGGCTGTTTTGTACCCAGTGGTTGTGGATGCTGCAGTCGAGGGTGTGATGCTGTAGCCTTCCACAAGCTACTCTGGAAGTAGCTGAGGTGGATGGAGCCACCATCCTTCCATGACCCTTGGCAGCCTCACCTGCTCCTCACTGCTCTAAGTTGTGAAGCTTTACATGGTGGCTGTCTCAGCTGTCACCACTGCTGGACTGCTCTGAGGAATGTCACTGGCACCTTGTTGAAAGCCTCTGGCTGAGGAATTTGTCTGCACAGTGTCCACAGTGCCAGGATGGGCTTGGGGCAGAAGCTGAGTGTGGGAGACCAGGACTTCTTCCTCACCCTCAGAAAAAGCCAGGAGGCTAGCCCAAAACCAAAATGGTGACAACTGTGTGTATGGCGCATTACTCTTGGTGGGACTAGTGTTTGCTGTTTTGATCTGCAGTGGTTTGTGTCTGATGGTTCCTTGGTCTGTCCATGGCTTGGGAGCAGAGGAGGCACCTTAACTCCAGCAGCCAGCATGGATTTTTGGTGCATCAGGCCATTAAAGGCAGCTATTTCTGTGCAGCTTGGGATGTGAAGCTTGCAGGCTTCCTAGCCTCCAGGGACAACTGAATAAAGGACGTTATACTCTTGGATCTTCCTGTACCACTTCTTTCCTCAGCGCTAAGAGATTCAGCAAAATAGCTGTGCAAGTAATACTTTGAGAAACAAAGTGCCACAATGCATTAAAGAGAACATTGTGAACATGATCAGAAGTGAAACCATGCAAGCAAAACAGTGGAAAGCTCTAGGCAAAAACAGCTACGACTGACTCCTTGGCCCTGGGAGTGTGTTTCTGCCCAGGGCAGGTGACAGCAGGGCTGTGGGGCTCAGGCAGAGGTGTGAGGAGCAAAGGGGGAGCCCAGGGCTGAGCACAGAAAGGCTGAGCAAGCAGTGAAGGCATGCAGGGCATTTCCTAGCTGTGCTCCCAGCAGTACATTTACTCAGTCTGTCCCCTGGGACACTGGTGCACAATCCCTCCAGTGCCTCCCGGGGCCACTGTGACTGATTGCTGAATGAATCTATCAGCCATCTGGAAAAGAACTGCCTTCTGCCTCAGAGTGTTGCCATCTCTTGGCTATTTGGGTCATGCCCATCTGACTGTTCCTCCATCTCCATGGTTCTGAGATACTGTGAAGGTCCTGACAGTCCTCCCAGCAGCACCATCTCTTTTTTGTTCTCTATTTCATGACCATGCAAAAGTCTTGGTGCTGCCTGCAGGTACCATTATCCTCCTTGACAAAGAACATCAGTCCTACTATTACATGTCTGCCAGCCTGCAGTTCCTGAATGCCAGCCACATGCTCACCTTCAGAATGAAGGCTGTTCTGTCAAGTGGCTTGGGGTTTATGGGTTTTTGGTTTGGGGTCTTTTGTTTGAAGAGTAGGGTGAAGCTGTAGGACTACAAAGAAACCAAAAAGATGTGTCTCTTCATTTATACCCTTTTAAACCTGCATGAAACTTCTGACCATCTCACCTGGTTGTTAAGGCCTGTACTACACAGACAGAAACAAAACCCTGAGTGACAACATTCCTGAACCAGAAAAATTTGAACTGTGTATTGCCTGTAACCAAGTGTAGTATCTTCTAACATTTCATTTGAATTTGAGCAGCAGATAGTAGACGGGAAAACAAACCCAGCTCTTTAAGGTAAGTTTCAGATTAAATCTTTCATTTTACACTCTGTGCAGATTTTATCTCCTAAATATTTGATGTTATCCTTTAAATGCCTACTTCCTGGCTCTTCCTTTTGCAAGTGATGAGAACATATCTAGTCTAGCAACTCTGTATCTTCTGAATAGATCACACTGTATGCGCTTATGCTGGCAGTCATTGCTTCCTTGATGGAGGAAATGAAAGGAATTAAGTTTTTCACCATCTTGGTGATAAGAGAATTCAATACCTTCATTGCCTACGCAAGCAGAGAGTTTCTTTTTAATCGCATAGTACTAAAAGCAAATGAGTTTACCTCCAGATCTCCTACCATGGATTCATAACACATCCCACATTCATCACATAGAATAATGAATAAATAATGTAGGAAAAATGCTTCTAGCTATGAGTGCCATTCTTATTACAGGAACACATAGCATTTCAGACTCGAGAAATCTGAAGGAAACTCATTGAAATGAGTTCTAAAATAGCTGCCATAAAAATTCACAGAAGACTGGTATGAAATAGAGGTGGCTTCTTCCCACCAGAAGCATCAGCAGGCTAAGAGCAACTGGAAAAAAGCTACTGTCACTGAAACACAGAAACAACAGGAGTGGGATCCAGGTGGTGCTGCAGGAGCGCCTTTCACGCCATGCTGCTGCTGGATTTGCTGGGCAGAGGGGACAAGCCCACTTCACTCCTTGCTATGAGGCAGCAGCCCAGCTGCTGGCCCACAATCACACACTAGTTAGGCTTTTATTACTGCATTTTAGTTACAACGTGCTCAGAAAAAGAGAACGTCTCCATCCCTAATTTCCACACCTGCTGGATAAATTGGTGAGGGAACGGCAACCTCACATGAAAACTCCCTGGCTTTAGCCTCAACGGTGGCACCAGGAGCCAGTGCAGCTGGCTTTTATTGGTATTTTTAGGTTGTGATCTGGGAGTTGCATAGCTGTTCCAGCTTTCTTGGGACTCTCTCAGCCCATTAGGTGACAAATCTGTCCCTGGCACATCCTGCTGTCTGCTAGTCTGGTGGGGCAGAGCCGAGGAAGGAGAGGTACAAGGAGGTGCTGCCTGTGCAAGGAAGAGTTGCTGTGTGCATTGTCCCATCACCCTGATGCTGAGCTACACTGCTGTGGCAGGACTTGCCAGGGATGACAGACAAAGTAACAGAGTGGAAGCACTAAAAAACCCAGTCACAAGATTAATGCACTGTGTAGAGGTAGTCATTTATCTGATGTTAGGTTTTGAGCAGTGAAACGAATAACGACAATAAATGAGGAGTGAAATTCAGTATAAGTAGTTTGTAAGTTATTCAGTGAGAATCCTATGTATCTTTGCATGCAGAAAAGTTCTCATAGTAACCGGCTTGGTAGCACTACCCTTGATTATGAAGGTTTTGTATATTTTCAGCAAATCTCATATGTCTTTTGTTGGTTCTCTTAAACTAGCTGTGGCATGTAGGCATCCTCCTGGCACAAGCAGAGCTGCTTTACTGCTCTCTGCCCCGCAAATGCTGGTGAAATGAGTTATTTGTCCCTAGCTACAGTTATTTGAGTCAGTTGTCCCAAGACAGTGAATCCTTCATGAACTTTCATTTGTATTTGAGTAATTAATCAAAGGAATTATTTAGCTGTTCCCAACACTTGCAAAGTAGCAGCAATACCAAGCAATGTCATAAATCAACCATTCCTGCCTTAATACACTTTGAATACTCAATTTTCCAACTACCAGTCAACTGTATATGAAAAGGGAGCAACACCACATATGAGCAGAGCACTCACTGTTCATGGAAACAAGTGGGATGATCCTCTGGGGTGCTGCAACTCTGGCTGAAAGGATGAAAGACCTGGAAGACCATTCGTAGTTGCAAAGTAAGAGGAAAGGACTGAGAAGGGATCCACTGTTTGGTGTATTCTGTATTTTCTGCACAGAAAATTGCATTTTTGCCAAATATAGTCAGAGTGTCAGTACATGGGAATTGGGTCATGTTGTCTGAGCCTTCTGCACAACAGTCTTTGGACTGAATCACCTCAGCTTTTTACTTACAGCCTGTGAGAATCCAAAAGGCTTTTTAATTGAAATAAAACCCTCTCCTTGCTTAAAATTAATTATTGAGTGTTCTGCTGCTTTATAATATATTTATGTGCTCTTGGGAACCTCTTTCTGTTAGAGCAGAGAAAGCAACATCCTAAACGCAGCTCAGGCAAGAGAAGTGCCCAGCTCTTCTTTGTGATGCCTTTCCTGCACGCAGATCAGGAGGTAATGTGCTATCCACAGGCAGTGGGCACTGCCCACAGTAGGTATGCCTGGATCTCCTGAGCACTGGCTATGAAATGGAAGATAAAGAGAACCCTGATGTTCAGGATGGGCTGCTACTCCTAGGCAAAGTGCTTTGCTCAATGGACTTCCTCAAATTCAGGTTAAATGAGCACTGTGTAAGCCTGCAAGGAACTGTATTCTATTTTCTGCTGAGATTTCCAGCTGGGCTCATGCCAATGGCAGGTGCACCTTCCAGGGGCGTTGCAGGCACAGTGACTGGCAGCTGCCACAGCCCTTTATTCTTGCTTCCCATCCCCAAAGGGACAAATGTGTGCAGTGGAGTGTTTTGGTGACCTTGTTGCTTCCGGCTTGTGTAAGTTTTTTTAAATGAATGTAATTTTACTGTCATGTATATGTTAGGAAAGGACAACTAACAAAGGGCACTCTGGGCTGGGGACTGGATCACAGAAGCTCACCAGCTCTTGTAGCAGTCCTCTCCACCAGCACAAGCCAGCCACTGAGAAAGGCGTGTCCCTGTCTCAGGTGGCCTTGCTCCACACTCACGGGCCTGTGAGAGCTCACCCACAGTCAGGTCTGACAGATGGAAGCCATCCTGTGCAGCACAGCTTTTCTCTGCCTTCCCTGTTTCCAGAAAAGAGGGCTTGAGCAAGCAAGGATTCCTCAGCCCTGCTTGCTGGAGCTCACCAGAGCCAGGCAGAGTCACTTGACTGTGACTGAAGGTGAGAGATGAAGGACCAGGAGAGCAGCTGAGTGTGTTGCTGCTCTGGTAGCTCACTCTCACTCTCAAAAAGCAATTGAAAAAGTAAAATCCACAAACTCCTAGGGCTGGGTCAGTCCTTCTGTTGCTGTTATGCTGTTAACATATTTTATGATCCTCCTACGCTGAGTTTCTTTCTTCTTATGCTTAACCTTGACCGCTAAGGAAAAAAATCATCTAGCAACTTCAAATTCAGTGATTCATTCCACACGTTACTGCATTTTCTAAAACACAATCTACTCTAAAGTCCTATTACAGGCTTATCGCCTGCCTCAAAAGTTTGCTTTTGGCCTAGAAAATGGAAACAGGCACACTTACAGAGCTGGGCCTCCAAACACAGCAGTGATGGATTGCTTACCTGAATGCTAAAGGAACTGGGGACCAGAGGGGATTTCATTAACACCTTCAAGAGAAGGCCTTTTGCTTTGCTTTAATCAGTCACAGATCCCCAGGTGTGGCACAGGAACAAGTGTGCACTCTTGGGTGAGTTGTCATTGGGCAGCATCCCAGCCTTGTGGTGCAAGAAGAGTCAGAATCAGGCTGTCACTCTGACAAGGCACTCAGAGGGCGAATCTCAATAAACATGAAGAAAGAAGATTAAAATTCTATGAAGGCTTCATGTATGAGAAGGCTCATACGTGTACGAGGAGTTTCCTTCAGGTATTTCCTTCCCACCTCCAGTTCTGTACTACTCCCAGCAACATCCTCCCTGCAAATTGTCTGCTCTATGCATCATCTGCAGGCTGGAACAGCATACTTTTTGGGTAGAAATAAGATTGCTCAGATGCTAAGAGATAAAAAACATTATTTGCTTTTAGGAAGGAAAACACAACAAAACCAAAGGGCTTGGATTCGTTCAACTCTTTATTCAAAATGCAAGCCGTGAATATCAGCTTGTGAGAGTAACCAGATTTGGTTCATGGCCAGCTGCATAGACCTGGCTGTGTTTCAGCCAGGGGGCTTTGCCTGCTCCCCCTGCACACAGGAGGTGTATGGCTCTGGAGGAGACCCCCCCATGTTTCCCACAGCAGCCTCTGTTTTCACAAATAACTTCCCAGGCAATGCTGGCCACACCTGGAAATCCTAACATAAATTTGTCTGCCTAGCATCTTTCTTTAGTCTCTTCTAAGTCTTAAATTTACTAGAAAACTTGCCAGCAAGATTCAGAGACCAGATTGAGATTAATTTAAAATTTGGCTGACAAAAGAAGGCTCAGACGGAGCCAGCGCTGCACTGAATATGTCACCAGCTGCCTTTCTTCTCTGCTCTGCTCCAAAAGACAGCCTATCTACTTCAAACAGGCAGCCTTCCTTTTCCACCTTTCTCAGATGTTTTTAAGCAACCTACTTTCACTGGAGAGCAGTTCATGGGGGCTGGGATTTCTTATTTTGAAAATGTGAGACCTTCTGGGCACCAGCTACCAGGAAAGTGCCAGTCACCAAAAGCAGGCAGTTTTGGAGGGTTACCAAAGCTGCTGCAGAGGCAATTCTCCACGGGTAGGAGAAAGGTTCAGAAATTGTTCTCAGCCAGCTTGGTTGACACTGTGAAACCCTTGCAAAAAGGAAACGGTCTTCCTACGTGTCAATTTTGACATTGCTATCCTGTTTCTTTCTGCATTTCGGCATGCTAATTGCTTGGAAAGGTGGGGGGTAAAAGATCTTATACTTAGATCTTTGTGTAGGTGCTGTTGCTAAGATGCATGATGAAAAAAAAAATAATTCCTTTTTTCTTTTGATTTTATTCCCATCCTGGCCATACTCTGCAGAGGAGCAGGGAGGAGGGGTACCATTCCCCTGCACACCAATCCAGGGTTTGGCAGGAGGGAAGGGTGCTGAGACAGGGGACAGACACCCTGTGAGAGGTGGGGAGAGGCCCTTCCTGGGGCTCTGCCTCACACCACAGTGATGGCAAAGATGAGCTGCTGTATCCTGGGCAAGGCCCAGCACTGCTCACCAAGCCAGTCCTCGCTCAGCTGCTCCATCCTTGCCATGCTCCCTGAGCAGTATCATCTCTCTGCCCATCTCCAGGACTGTGAAATCAATTTGAGGTAAAACATATTTTCCCCTCACCCTCAAGTTTTTCACAATTTTTTTTGCAGCACTCTGGGCAGAGAGCACAAAGTAGGGCATGCCAGCGTGTCTTCCGCAGTAGCTGCTTTGTCACTCAGTGTAGATCACTACTTTGTTATCACCTATTTCTTGTCTCTTCTGCAGTTTTGAAACCTGTGTCAAGGCTATTAGATCAACCATAACACTGTCCTGTCCTAGAGGAAAGACCCTCCCCCCAGGGATATGCCGTTTGTTTCTGGTTTTCCTTCTTTTTGGCCAGCTTATGTTATTTTCTATCAGCCAGAATATTATTTTGGAATTGCCTGTTGTGTAAAATACTAAAACTCATTAACATCAGACTGAGCCATTTACTGTGAGAAACTAACTTCATGGTACACTGCTGTTAAGAAGAACCTCATACTAGCTTCAATATGTGTGTGTGCAGTCTCTAAACAAGGGTGTAACTTGCTAGAAAAAAGAAAATTCAGGAGATGCAAACAGGAAGAAAAGTAAGTGCATGAAGTGCCACATTTTGCAGAAACTCTTGCTGCTATTTTTACTTTTCTGTCTTGTACCGCTCTCTCTGAAGTTGCTCTCTCAGCAAACAAGGCCAGGATGAAAGACAGGCTGATTAGCAAAATCAAGGCTGCTGAAGAATCACTGATGCAGTGGGTGGTGATCTTTCCCTGAGCCAGCTGAGCATTAGTGCAGCAGTGCAGCAGGAGGGACCCAAAATCCTGGCCACGTACAAACAATGGAAGTTTTTCGGTACCTTCTATGAGTGAAGTCTGTTTGGGATACCATGGCCAACAACTGCCATTATTTAAAGGTGGAGAACCTGCTCTTTGCTTACTGTCTATAACTACTGTATATTTTCAGGGTAGAGAACTGCAGATGCATGCAAATGTTTGCAGAGATTTCCTCATTCTAAGATACTGTACAAATGCTATCATTGTTTGTCCACCCAGCTGCCAGAATTTCTTCCTGAAAGATGTGGATGTGGCTCTTCACTACTTTCTCTTGAGGGACCTCAAGTCCGTATTCCTTCAACTGACCCCCCCTGTGCTTTGCAGAGAAAGGAGAACTGTTACTCTTCAGTTAAGAGAAACCAAACCCAAAAATGCCAAGTAAGTCTGCTGTGGTCATTACACTGTTTCTGAGCTGCTAATTCAACTTCAACAAATTGCAAAAAAGGAGACACTGTGCTAAAATATATTTTTTTAAAAATTCCTCTTTTCTGCCCTACTTTGTAGGAGCAAAAATGAAGCAATCCCTGCAGGAGAGCTATTACCAGCCCTGTGCACATCCAGCCCCTGCACATACCCTGTGCCACTTGCTCAAGGAGGAAGGCAAACAGGGCGGGGATGCCTTGCAGTGCTATTTCCTTTACCACAGGTTCCGTTCTCAGCTATGCTTTTTTCCTAGGGCTTCAGATAAAGGAGAAGTAAATCCTGCTGTTGCAATTATTCGGAGAACTCAATCCGAGCGTGTTACCAATGTACCAAGAGGCTGCAAACACAAAACAGGGACATTTTTCAGAACAATTTCTCAAAAAGCTACCTGAAATACAGAACAGAATAAGCCCATCTCAATTTAACCTTTTTTTGTCCTTAATGAAAGTGTTCTCCTCTGCTGACACATGCACAATAGGCAATATGAAAGCTTATCCATCCTTTGGAAACAATTCCTTGTTTTTCTAAAGCTGAGGTGCTCCAGTTTTAATACAAGCCCACCGGTGACTGTGTCATGGCCACTTGCAGTGTATGGCTTGAAACTGGGGAAGGATCAAAAGCTTGAGTGCTCAGATTGCCACTATTTAAGAGTAAATGCTCAGATTCCCTGGGACCTTGGCACCAGGTATCAGGGATGCATGGCCTGGGAGATAGCACCTAAATCAGGGCCAGTATTTGCAAAAGTTTCACTGAAAACAGACTGGGCTTGAAACCAAACGACCTCCCTGGTGAAGCTGATGTTACACCATCTTTGTCATTACCTGTGTGAGCTACAATGGAGCGATGGCTTCCTACAAAACAGGAAGTTCAAGGTTCAGGGCTGTTTAAACTCTTGGAGATACAGAATGTGTGTTAATGAAACTTTCCCACCTAACCATTCAGATGCCACTCTGACAGTCACACTCCCACAACCTGAGATTTTAACTGCTGAGACCGAAGCCCCTTCACAGAGGGAAGTTCCACTGAACCAGTGGGTCCCCCATTTGACTTCATCCACACACCATGCTCACACAGACAAGTTTCCCTTATCCCTTCAATCCTAAGTATCCCATAGCAAAGTCCCAGACATCTGGCTTCTTTAAGTTATTTAATTGTGGTGCTGTGGCATAATAGCAGCTCAAGCTGGGGGGGGCAGGCCCCAAACAAAGAAATTCCTGGGCTTTGATACCCTTACAGTCTGTGCACCCACTCTTCATATTGCCAGAATTTCATACTCCTGCGTGCAGCTTTATTTGCAGCAGCAGTTCCTTATGTCCACTAGTCCCTGCTAAGTGCTGTCCAAGAGAGATGTTAAACAGTAATTTATGGCTGTAATTTTAGGGACTGATGAGGAAAATGCACTGGAGGCAAGGGGGAAGCTCTGAGACTTAGCAGTGTTCTGGAGATGGAAGCAGCTAAGTCAGACTGGCTGAGAGAAATGCGCACTTGCTCCTTTGGGACCAGCCCCAGGCAGGGTCTGAGCCATCTCACAACTGAAGCTGCCCATCTCACCCACAGTTTGCCAGAATATGGGAGAATGTCTTAAAAAAAAAAAACAACCCTTGGCAAAGGAAAAAATCCCACAATGTCTTGCAAAATACTCAAGATCAGTTCTCTCAAGAACCATCTCCCAGCAGCAGAAAGAACACTGCTGGATGTAGCTGGAAGAAGCACAGCAGCAGAAAGAACGCTGCTGGATGGAGCTGGAAGAAGCAAAAGACAAGGGGAGAGGGCCAGCTCCTGAACTCCTTCCAGCAGCTGGAGAAACTGGAAACACAATGTACACAAGGAAGTAAAGGCCCCCAAACTGAATAGTTCACAGGCCGAATTATTAATCTGAAGGAAAGGCATTCATCCACAGACATAATTTGTTTGACAGTGTGACCTGGGAGTTAAAATAAATGACCTGGGGCTTTCACTCCATTTCCAATAGTCTGCCTAACGGGAAAGAAGGGGAACTCATGTATTTTTTGAATTATTACTAAAATTGTTGTGAATCACCTTGCAATATCCTTTGCCCACCTTGCAATATCCTTTGCCTGGGATTGAAGACATACAGCTGAACAATGAGATTACTTTCTTGCCTGTATTTCCTCCAACACTCAAGGCAGTATTGGAGAAAAAAAGTATTATTAACAAGAATTATGGTAGAGAAAATTGGGATGGTCTTGTGGCTTTGGCATAGGCATTAGAATATTGTCTAGACCTCTTGGGTCAATTTAATTTTTTTTCACAGTGATAAAAGTAATTATATAGTTGATATCTGACTCTTAGTAAGACAAGGTTTTGATGCTTAGCAGGATTGAGCACAGTTGTTGGTTATGCTGGGGATACCAAGCTCTCATATTATTATGGAATGCAGACTGCTTCTCTAACAAGTCATAGAAAAAATCTGAGTTACTTCTGAGAGAAACCCATGGCATCTAATCATCAAAGGATGAAAAATCCATCCTCTATTCTTTGCTAATGACAATGACCTCACTAGATTACAGAGGAATAGGTGACAAAAGAGCTAGGAAGAAAGAATGAAGGCAAAAGCAACCAGACATGAAGATTTCTTACAGAAGGAGAAAGATAGTAGCGATACTAAAATTGCTTGAAATAGCAAAAATATTCCCATCCCAGTCAAGAGCCACTGGAATGTGCTGGACCCCTCAAGCAGTGGGAAAATTTAGCACTCGGCTAAGTGTCACTGAGAAATAAATTTAACAAGTAGAAATCCAGTATTACTCAATAGCTGCTCTAGCAAAACAGCACTGAGTCTAACCTCAAGGGATCCCCTGTTCCCACTGCCCTCCCCTAAGACAGAATCAACCATTCTTATATTATTCCCAATAGCTACCTTTCTGCTCTGTTCTTCAAAAGCCTTGTATATGCTTTGTAGGGTAAAGCAGCACTCTGATTCACTCAGCACTGACTCACCCAAGCACTGTCTTTTGCTGCTTCACTGTCTTGGCTGTTGGAAAATAGTTCTTCCTAACTTACTTCTTCTTATTTTCTGCTTGTTTGCTACCTAATCTGCCTCCTCATTTGCTTCCTCCATTCTGTAGTCTCACTTCATGACACCTTGTTCACAACAAAGGTGAGGAAGAAGTCTTGAGTATTGCTCTTATCTCCCGTAGTTGTTCTCTCTCCCTCAAATGAAGCAGCTACAGTTTCTCCAATCTTTTCCTTAATTTCCCATTTCCTAGCCCTCAGAACAGTCTGGTTGTTCCCCTCAGGAACATCACCAAACAGTCTCTATCCTCCTTGAACTGAGATGTCCGAAAGCAGTGTCCTGCCTTGGCAGAGGCCTTATTAACCTCAAACATTGCCTGAATTACTTTGTGTCTCTGCCTTTGATGACAACTTTGATGGCAAGCTGTCTGCTGGTTTTGGATGCTGTTGCTGAATCCCTTTTTGCTGCCTCCTGCCATCTTTCTGAAAACATGCTACTAAAGTAGTCATCCCTCAGCCTGCATTTATAAGGATTATTTCTGCTGAAGCATAGTACTTCACAGATCATTCTCTTGCATTTAATTGTTTCCAGACTGCTTCTCCATTTTGTCACTATAAGCTTGAATTTTGATTCTGTCCTCCAGTGTACATATGCTGGGAAGCCTGGCATCTGCAATTGTAATGAGTGTGATCATAACTATTCTGGGATATTAAATATCATCTAGGATATTAAAGTATATATTGAATAATACCAGATGCAAGGCTTAATCCCGCAAAATCATGCTTGACCATTTTCTTGTCTTTTGATAAAGAGCCACTTGGGAACTACTTAACTGAGTACAATTTTCAAGATTATATTCATTCTGTAGGGGTTCCATCAAGCATGGTTTGCTTCCTCCCTTTGAACTGAAATAATATTTTCCTATGAGAAGATAATAGGCCAAGTAATACTGGAATGGAAAAATGCTGTCTTGGAAGAAGCCAAAGTCACCTTTGATGTGCTGGTGGCAGGTACCAGGTGTTGTAGATTGCAGTGTCACCCCTGAGTGTACACAAATGTCACCCCTGGGGCACTCGATGGGTTCTGTGCTCACCGTGGGGTGGGGAACATGAATGGACACCAGTAGGGCACCAAGAACAGGAACAACACTTGTGCCATGGTTCCTGCTCACTGCAGTGTGTGTCTGCTGGGGAATTGAGCAAAAAGCTAATGTACTACAGAGGTCCTAAGAAACTACTGTCCTGTCTGCTGTATGAATGGTTCCTGGAGCCAGCCCTTTTTTCAGCTCTCCCAAATGCTTAGTGTATATTTCACAGTCTTGTGAAGATTGGTGCACAGGGCTCTTAATGTCTGTGAAGCTGTGTGCAGTGGGTCATGCCTACTGCTGGCCTGGCCTGCTAACTCTCCTTCTGGACAATAAAAGGGAGAAATTCTCCCAGATTTTCTCTGGAACTGAATATCCCTACTTAAAAATAATAATAATAATATTTTTAAAAGTGCTTAGATTTTTGGCAAAAAAAATGCAAAAGATTTCAAGAGTTGGAAAGAAAAAATTATTCTAAACTCAGTCGGACACTGACACAGACTGTTTAAACATAATCTATGTCCCTGGAGTCCCTGTAACTTGCAAATGAGTTAACAACTAGACAAGTTATTGTAACTTTATTTATCAGGTATCTGAGGAGCATGTTTGGCTAGAGGACTGACACTGCAGCAATATCCAGAGCAAAACTTTTGCAACTACTCCTAATGCATATGAACACTCACTTTCCCAAACTGACCAGTGTCAGCCACCTTTTTCTATTTTCTCTTTCATACTGTCTCCACCTCTGAGTCATCTGCCCTCCCTTTATTGCCTTTTTTCCCTCCTTTCCATGTAGATTATCCCACCAAATGTGATCTTCACTCCCAAAACAGGCTCAGAACAAAGCAAGGCACTAACTACCTCTGTGACTTGCAACTTTCTATATCCTGAGAATCTTTCTAGTGCTGGAACAGGAGGAGATGTGAATAGGGCAGAGCTGTTTCAGATACAGAAAATAGCCCACTCATCTCTCCTGCTGCTTGTGGAGGTGTTGGTAATTTAAGGTAGGGTTGAATTAAAACAACCCCAAAACTTCTAAATGGCACAATTTTTTACACTTCTTTTTGATTAGGAATGGCTTTTAGTCCTGTATCTGAAGATAAAATATCAGAACACTTGACTTTTTCCTCGGTCAGAAATTCTAATAAACTAAGTTGCAGGGGGAGAAGAGTAAAGTTGGAGTAATTTAAAGAAACTGCTGTAGAAGTTGTCTCTTTTTGCTTGATACACCCTTGTTTTTGACATTTCACCTGCTTTTGACAAGCTCCCCAGCTTTTTCTTGACAGGTTCTTAGAAAATGGGTGGCGGCTTTTTCTGATCGTAGCATCAGATGTGGTTACATGAAAAATACACACATGAGAGTTTTGCAGTGGATGCAGAATTGATTGGGGGTGGGGTTTTTTTTGTGTGGAGTGGGTCTTCATAAGCCAACAGGTGGAAAGAATTTACTGTGTTTCAAAACAGCTCAACAAGAATGAGAAAAAAGTACTTCTTGTGGGTACAGAAGGGAAAACCCTCAGATATACTACAAAGCAAAGCAGGGAGGAGGTTGCTTTGTTAGGCTGATGGTTGAGATCAGTAAGCAGCAAAGACAAACTGCCAGGGCAAAATCCTGCTGCCCCAAAGGCAAAGATGGAGAAGGGTAACCTGGGCATCCATGTGAGGTGGATTGTTTTTGTCTCTGTTAATTTGGCCTGTCTGGAGGGAAAGAGCACTATGCTCCCCTGGAGGACATGTGGCAAAGATGGGGAAGGGTAACCTGGGCATCCAAGTGAGGTGGATTGTTTTCGTCTGTGTTAATTTGTGCTGTCTGGAGGGATGGAGCACTGTGCTCCCCTGGAGGACATGTCTCTGGAGTAACATCACATGCTGAGAGCAGTGTAGGTGAGGCTGCTGCCAAGGGACGATGTGGCAAACGGGAACGAATCAAAGCAACTCCTCTTTGTGCATCTGCAACGGAGGCTGAGTCATTGCCATTCATCACTAGCCCAAGTGGTGTGTTAATTCTGGTGACAGTTGTTTTCGGGAGAGAGGACAGCTTTTGATGCCTTTTAATTCCTGAAAATAAAAGAAAAAAGGGCTGTCAAGGTAACAGGCATCCGGAGAGGCTGGCTGAAAACAGTGGGTAAGGAAATAGCTTTAAGTCCCAGGGAAATGCAGCACAAAAGGGAGCTGCCATGATAACCAAGACTGTGTGGCTTGCTCCTTCACGTTTCTGAAGGAAGCAGTAAATGGCTAAAACTTCCCATGCCCAGGTTACAAATGAGCTCCAATTGCGGGACAGCGCAGGAAAGTTTGCACTGCTGTATTTTCTCTGTAATTCTTCCTTCTGGGCTGACTGGTTTCTGTATTCACATCTGTATTTGTAGCATCATTCATCTTGAAACTATTTTAATCAAGCCCAAAAAACTTCCCCAACAGAGCAGAATCCTCTTCTGGCCCACGCCAGTCCTCAGAGACTGACAGGCTCCACAGCACCCTGGGGCAGTTTAGTGACCCATTGACTTTACAAGGACTCAAGATTTCTGCCAACCACTTCCTGCTGTTTCAAGGAAACTACAGGCAGCCCTATTGCCGGGAGTGGGTCTTGCCGGGAAGCTTTAAGACAAGATACACCCTGTGGCTGTCTTTTCCTTCAGCACTTCTCCTTTCCCTCAGCCCCAGAAGTCATTGCACATGCTGGACCCTCTGCAAGCTCAGGGGTTCCCAGCCCTGACCCTGGGAGGCAGCACCTGGAGAGGTCCCAGCCTCCTGTGCCAGCATCCCTTCCCTCCAGGCTGATGTTTCACCCCTGCAGCTTTCATGTCTCTTTACTATTCCTCTTTTCATACCTCTCTTTCTTGCTGACCCCCTCTTCTCTGCTTCCCCTCATCACCCAATAATGGTGTTTCTCTCTTTTTATGACTTTGTCCATTTACTCAGCACCATGGCAGGAGGGCAGCACTGAGGCAGAGGGATGCTCTTGTTGAGTACCATCTAATCAAAGATGGTCCTTGTCTGAAAAAAATAATTTCAAATAAGAAGAGCAAGAAAAACAGTGAGGGAGGATGTCTGAAAAAGGAGTGACTTCCCCAAGGCTGTCCAGCAGGCCCAGAAACAAGCCCTCTTCTCTTGCCTGTTGGACCAAGCTTTCCTTAAGAGTTTCTTAAGGAATCTTGCTGCCATGGCAGAGGAACGACCCAGTGGGCAAACCACAATGCTCCGCTAAAAAATAGTCCTGGAATGCTCTTGGCATCAACTACATCCACCCAGGAAAACACAGCTTCTCACCCTTGGCGAGGCAGCAACTCACAGGTTGTGCAGCCAAGACATCTGATGTGACAGCGAGGGGGAGGCATGAACAGGTTGGATGCAGCACGACTTTCCAGGGACCTTGCACCCAGAGGAAGGCTGTGCCTGAGCTGGGAAGGGTTTTTTCACTTTGCTGTGATGACCAAAGTGCTGCCATAGGATTTGCCAATGAACGTGGCCTGGGCTGGGGTGAGATCAGGTGCTTCATATGGACTCGTCCCATCATCTTTAGTTCAAGTTGTGCAGTGCCTTGCAGACACCCACTGAGAGCTTTACAAAATCCCAACATAATAACTAGAGAAGAGCTCATTATATCTGTGACTCATCTGCCGGAAGCTGCAGCAAACACGGCTGCTGTGCTGGGAGTCTCGCTTCCAAGGGTGTGGTGACACATGCAATTACTAAACTGACTAATCACTGCTCAGTTCAAGTTTACTGTCATTACATTCTAACTTCTGATAGCAGAGCTGTGGAGGACTGCCTGTGCTAGGCTCCACAGTGGACAGACATATATATGAAATATCCCTGCATGGACCAATTAAGACAGCAGGGCTAAGCAAGGCTCAGACACTACCTAAAAGCCAAACATGTTTTTGTACCAGTTTAGAATAAGTTAGTTTGTAGGTAAGGTCCTCTCATAAACTGAGAGACCTGACACAAAGGAGTCAACTTGCTTTATAAAGTTCAAAAAACACAGTGACAGAACAGACCAGTGTGATGTCGAATTAGTAGTGATAGAGATACTCAAATAATACGCCTATTGTCGGCAGAGAGCAAGTTTTACTTTGGGGTTATTCTGTTGTACACCTGATCAGGAAGGTCCTTAGGTTTGGTGGTGCACCCCAGACTGTGACTCAGATGAGGGTAACTGTGAGGATCACATCCCTGCCCATGGGACAGCTGCCATCACCTATAGTTTTCCAGCTTGTCCACGTGTCCATTGCTATAGGCCTCCCCAGCGTGGGTGAGAAAGTGATGTCACTGCCGCCATGCTAAAAGAAAAATTAGTTCCATGAACACATGGCAGTGAGAGAGCCTGGGGGTTTCCTCATGTCACACTGTCCCTGGGGTGAAAGGGAGGAGTTGCTCTGCAGTCTGAGCAGGGTGAGTTGTTCCCCAGTTCTACTTGTGCCACGAGAAAACATTGCCATTCATATGCAAAACTTTTAACACCCCGGGCTGACAGGGCTGCCGCTGCGCAGTTATGGCACTCAGCAACAGGGCAGGGTGCATTTCGAGCCTGTTCTGCCTCCTCTGCTCTCAAAATCAACTTCCCTCTCAACAGTAAGGACACTCCACCTCAAAGCTCATCTCAAAGGCTGACTGTAAAAACAAGAGGCGCCATTTCTATGAATGAGATTGTTTTCGTAAGTGCAGATGCGGAAGTTGTTACTACCAAAATATTTAGGAAACTGGTGAAAGGAAACAGTCGAGCTGTAGCATAGGAACAGGTTCGAGCACTCGGCTCTGCTGCGCCCTGAGCTGCGTCCTTGCCACGATGCAGCACTCCCAAGAAGATTTGACTGCACCCGGAGAAGAAGAAGATTCCTTTGGGGAAGGTAAAGTCATCTTTTATTAAACTAATCCTTCTCCTGCTCAGACTAGAGACCGGTTACTAGCCCCGGTGGTATTTCTTGTGTAAATCTGAAGTTGTCTGTGGGATTTCAGGTCACAGGGTGACCAGACTCCTTTTCTCCTTAGAGAATGGAGAACAAAGGGACCACAGATACAATAAAGATACTTTCAGACTGATTCAGCAGCTTCAAGGAAGTTAGTGCAGAAGAAAGCTGGAGGGACACCCAGTGTATTTTCTACAGTGGCTGCACTGTGCAAAGTAGCACATTGGGCATCCAACACCACAGGTACAGCTGTCGGTAAAGTAGTAGGGGCTCTTTACAGGGGCTAAAGATAACTTGCTACTTTAATTATCTGAGCAGAATTAGCATCCTCCTCTCCAACAGCCCCAACCTGGGATACAAAGTCGGTGTGATAATTTCTTATCCCTAAAAATGCTTCTGTTGGTGCTTGATTCCTCATTGCTTGCATCCTGTACCATCATTTACATGGGTACTGAGTGCTATCAAATCAAAATAGCAGAAACGTAGATAAGAGGGTCCAGAGGAGGAGGAAGAATCTGGCCCATAGTGTTCATTTTCTGCCGCTGCTCACTGCTCCCCTTTGCACTGAGCCAGGGGGAGAACTTGCTCATGCAAATCTTCTCCCGGCCCTCAGCCCTCACAGTTTCTAAGGGAGTTGAAGGCACAAAGAGCTGCCTGGATCCACTCCAAAAACTGTGAACCTTTAAACTCACTTTCAGCACAGCTTCAGCAAGCCTCCTTTAAACAAAGCTCAGCTGCGGTTGGTATGGAAAACTTAGCAGTGAATAGTGCCAAATCAAGTTATCTGAGCCGCAGTGAAAGGCATCAGCTCAGAAAAGAAAGCAGTCTCAATGATGTTCTCTCTGTACTCAAATACATTTCTCACGTCTCTATGCCCCCACTTCTCACCCTGTATCCCAGTCTGGGCTCGAAGGGCAATGAATTTGCAGAAGGGAGAGGTCAGTGCATTTACATTGTGGAAGAAATCCTGATAGTCCAGGAAACACCTCACGCCAGTGGGCAAATCAGCTGGCATTGAAAGTACCCCATTGCATTTGCTGCATCCTGCATTCAGCACAGGTGGATGCTGCTTCCCAGGATAATCATCCACATGCTCTGACTTGATACAGACATTTGCAAGTACTCTGAAGAGCCAGTGGGTTTTTAAGCTTCTTCGCTGTTTCTGAAACCTTTAGCTCATGTTCTTAATCAGAAATGTAGAAGGCAAGGAGAGAAATGTGGGCAAGTTAGTCGATGTATATATTATGTTATCTGAAGGGAATGATACACCACTTGAAAAATCTGTTCCAACCTCTCAGCTGTTTCTGGCAGGACTCATCCAGAAACAGCTAGAGGAGGCTCTGGTTTTCAAAGGCAGGAACATTTTAAAAACCTCTCCATGACCCTTCTTGGAGCAGGAGGTTGGAATAGATGATCTTCTGAGGTCCTACCCCACCTGAGGTATCCTATGAGTCTATGAGTTAGTGACATCCTCTTCAACTCACCTACATGTAACTGGGAATAGTCGTATCCCAGCTGCTCTCTCAGACAGAGGGATTGTTGGCTCCCAAGCCTGCCAGCTGGAGAGCCCAAACAACACAGGCACAGTGCTAGACTTCCCCTTCAGCCCCCTCTCCTCTCTCTTGAACGGGTTAGCAAGGAAACATTCACTTTTTGGCTGCTATTTCTGGAGCAGTGTTGACCCTGGACAACTCAGAGCACTCCCTCGGGCTGGGTGGGATGGGAGCAGGGAGGAGCAGGGCCCGTTTGGGTCACAGGGCAGCCCCCACCCTGCTCATGCTCAGACTTAGGCGCCAGCCAAAATTCAGTCGCAGCCAAAGCTTAGTCGCAGATTTTCAGGCCAGATGGAGGCATTTGTCAGGCACTGAACTCCCAGCTCAGTGCAGACCTCAGCTCTTAGGGCATGGGCTATTTTTTATTATTTTCCACATCCAGCTTGATTTGGAAAGTGATGATGGCAAATCTCTGCCCACCTTTTTAACTCATCCCAAGGCTTAGCTACCATCACAGTTAAAGACAGCTACATTTTACTTCTTCTGGCGCTGATCAGTCTACTTTTTTTGCAATTAGTTTCCCTCCTGTCCAGGAGAGCTAAGGTCTCACTATTGCTTGTGCATATAAAAATCTCATATAACTATCTACAGGCAGTATTCAAACTACTCTTATCCTTTGCCAAGCAGACTGTTATCAGTGACCGTTTCCTTACAAATTTTAATCTGTTAAGCGTTTTCATGATTCTTGAGACCAGTCCCTTGGAGAGATGTGGACACCAGCATGGAGCCCAGTGCTCCAAAACTGTTAGATCAGGGACAAATCCAGTAGTTACATGGTATGTTTACTCATACTTTTTAAGTATATATATAATAGATCAGGATCAGTTCAGGATCTGCTGAAGTCCTTTCAGGATGCAGCACCACATGAGGATCTGCTCTTCTCAGATTTTTCTCTTTAATCCTCAAGTCTTTCAGAGTCAAATTTCTCAGGACAAAGTCAATGCTATCCTGACAGGCTTATCTCCCTTGCTCCCAGCTATGCCCATACTAAAACCAGATGAGTCGTGCCTCAAGCAGCCTGTTTTCCATTTCTCCAGACATTGTGCCATCTGCATACTCAGTCAATCACTGTTTAAAGTTCCCTTTCAGGTCACTGACATAAAAATAGTTCAATCCCATGAGAGAGAACCGATCTTTGTATGTCCTCTCTAGAAACTGGCATCCTTGATGATTTCTCAGCTGGGAAAGTACGTAAAGATCTCATGCAGTAACAAGCTTTATTTCTTATGAAAGTCCAAGTACACTACCCATACATTTTCTCTAAAATCCTAATGATTGCCACTGATTGTACTCCATCTCCTTTAATTTTGCTTATATGACTTCTACATCAGCTATTCCTTGATGAGGCCAAGACCACTGCCAGGCTGCTGCATCATTAGTGACACAACATTAACTTACAGGTCTCTGGAATTCCTCTGGTGTTTCAAGTTTTCTGAAATATCAGTAAGGAGTTCCTAGGATAAGTCTTCTCAAAATTACAGTTTTAAATTCTCTTTTGGAAAAGGTCAAAGGGGAAATACCTTCCCATTGATATAGACTGTCAGATGGTACTGATATTTTCCCACATGCAAACCAAAACATTTGTTGAAAATGTGTTTCTCTGTTTTCTTCAGCATAATTCATAATTCCACAATTTTCACTTACTAATGCTTCAATAGGCATTGTTTTTTCCTTATTATAAATTGAAATCGCAAGTCACAGAGCTGGGTGTGACGAAATAGGCTAGAACTATCTTCACAAAAATGTAATAGGTATTCAAAGCTTTGAAATGTTCATCCTCAAATAAACTTTGTTAGCTCTTTCCCTTGTTTTGTAATAACAGGGACTTGCACTTGACATGGTGGTCTCTCCTTCAGAGGTTTTGCAGAGATTTTGCAAGTGACTGTGCTTAGGTTCAGTGAAGCACAACTCCCTCTCCTCTGCAACATGGCCAGTGTTGAACAGGGCACACCTGTAGTGTACAAAAGTTTCAAAAATAAATTCTTTTAGCCTGTTGAAAGCACAGGAAGCGATAGGTTTAATTTCTTTTAAGCCCTACTCACTATGTTAACTCAAAGCAAGTGTCTTCAGTTACTCTTACAATTTTGTTAGGTGAAAACACCCACTTTGGGGAAAATGCAGTTTAATTAATTAATGTGACTGTAAGTGCCTGAAATTCTGAAGTTATATTTCATTAAAAAGAAATCCCTTCCACTAGCACTAGGCTTCTCCTCATCACTGCAGCCTGCAGTGATGGTTTGGATTTTCCCTGACTCTATCTAAGATGAGGAGCCAAGCCCAGAGAGAGAGGGAGATTTGAGCACGTGTCAGCTCTCTTGGCATACCCTGGTTTTCCTGGGAGGAGAGCTGAGGGCTCACACTTAGGCATGATGCCACCACACCAGCACAGCCTCTGACTGGGACTAGGAGCTCAGCACAGCAGGAGCTCCTAGATCAGGCAGACACATCCATGAGCAGAATTTGCAAGCAGTTAGCAAACATGGGCAGCATATCACAGAATCATAGGATATGCTGAACTGGAAGGGATCCATCATGATCATTGAGTTCAACTCCTGGCCCTGTACAGGATAGCGCCAAAAGTCACACCATGTGCCCAAGAGCATTGTCCAAACGCTTCTTGAACTCTGGAAGGCTGGTGCTGTGACCACTTCCCTGGGGAGCCCATTCCAGTGTCCAGCCACCCTCTGGGTGAAGAACCTTTTCCTGATATCCTCCCTAAACCTCCCCTGACACAACTTCACACAGTTTCCTCAGGTCCTGTCACTTGTGACCACAGAGAAGAGATCGGTGCCTGCCCCTCCTCTTACCCTCACAAGAAAGTTGTGGCTGCGGTGAGGTCTCCCCTCAGTCTCCTCTTCTCCAGGCTGAACAGACCAAGTGGCTTCAGCCCCTCCTCACATGGCTTCCCCTCAAGGCCCTTCACCATCTTAGTTGCCCTCCTTTGGACGCTCTCCAGTAGCTTAATGTCTTTTTTATAGTGTGGCGCCCAGAACTGCCCCCAGCACTGGAGGTGAAGCTGCCCCAGCTCAGAGCAGAGCAGGACAATCCCCTCCCTTGCCTGGCTGGTGATGCTGTGCCTGATGCATCCCAGGACAGGATCCTCCTGGATGCCACGGCACTGCTCAGATTCAGCTTGCCATCAACCAGTCCCTTTCCACAGTGCTTCTCTCCAGCCTCTCGTTCTCTAGTCTATACAGACAACCAGGGTTGCCCCATCCAAGGTCCAGAATCCAGCACTTGCCCTTGTTGAACTTCTTACAGTTGGTGGTTGCCCAGTCCTCTAATTTGTCAGGGTCTCTCTGCCCTTGAGGGAGTCAACAGCTCCTCCCAATTTAGTGTTGTTGGCAAACTTGCTTGGTATTCCTTTGAGAATTAGGTCCAAATATTTTGCACTGACCACCCTATCCAAACTGAGAATGCAGGAAAAGTAGAATTAAGCTCTGATTCATTGCAGATATTTTCATGCAGCTGCTCTACACTGACCTCTCCTCACACCTCCATTTCCCACTTCTGTGTATGCCCTCTGGTTGTACATGGAGTAACCACAGCCTCCCTCTCAGGTCAAAGCCAACACCAAATCCCATCAATGTTTCCAAAGAATGGGAGGGAAAAACAATGCCTTTTCATTGAATTCATTAAGTGTGTGCTCCAGTTCAGTAGACCAGAGCCCCATTTTAGATGGTGCACTGCACAGTGTCAGGGTCCCAGGGCCCTTTCCTTGCCCAGGACTGACATGCTGCTGATGGCATACAGATACATTCCAGCACTGCTGCCCATCAAGGCTCCTGGGAGAACAGTAACTGCATCAAACATTTAAGGTGCTTCAAAAATGCACTAGATGCCTTTATATCCTTGTAAAGCCTGCCTGTGTTTTATAAGAGAGAAAAGAGCTTTAGTTCTGGGGTTTGGGACCAGCTTTGAGGCTTAGCTGAAACGAAAGGTAGCTGCTGTACGTTATTATGTGCACTGCCTGCACATAATGAGGTTAGAGATGTTAGAGAAAACTGAGGATAAAACCTTGGATGTTAACTTAGAGTTGAGACTCTTTATTCAGCAACAATTCAGGTTAAGCAACTTTTCTCTTTCCCTAAAGCAATACTAGACACTGTGCTTTTCTCGGACATACAACTGCAGTGGCTTGTCAAAACACATGGGGACATCCGTGTCACAGCTTGTCTGTGATCCAGGTTTCTTTCCATGCTGTACCTAGCCCTGCTTTGGTGAGACCCCTCAGGGATGACCCCTCCCCACAGAGTCCATCAAAGTGGTGTAACTTTAAGGGAATTATGTCTTCCAAGGTTTCCCATACGTTCATATCAGTATGGTATTCCAGCAGATGCCAACCTCAGAGATATGCAGAGATACTGTTTGTCTTATGTTTTCACCCCAAAGAGTTTGACATGGCTAGTCTTTATCCAGCATACCAGTTCCCAATACTTCAGAAGGCTGTTGTAAGGATGAGCAGCCTTGCAATGTATCAAGCATGGGAGCTTCTCCTTCCTGACTGCTGGGAGACTGCAGATGAGTGTTCTGAAAACGTTTACAGGTCCCACCAGCCCTACTTGTCTTTTTACGTTATCTCACATTCCTGGAGAAAGTGTGTGCTGTACTCCCCACAGCCCAGAGGATGAGAAGTCCCATCACCAAGGCAACAGTGTCAGCTTCATCCAGATAGATGGATTGTAGTGAGATATTTGGCCTATAAACTCAGATTGAAGCACCTTTCTGCAAGAGCATGATCAGACCTATTTAACATGCAGGACAAGGATGGCAAGGAAAAAAGGGGGCTGTCTTATGGAGCATTTTTGTTATTCCTGTTTACACTAAATGCTCCATTCACCTGCTTCTCGCAGCTGCTTCACTTTGGTTGTGGTCCATGGGCGGACACAGAGTTATGCAGACGGGGGAGAGAGCTTTTTGTGGTCAGAGGAGTCAGTGTGAGACGCCCATCCCCACCCCAGGCGCCCCCACACTGACCCACCCGCAGTGCTCTGGCACTTCCAGCTGTCATGGGCAGCTGGAGGGTTATTTTTAACAGGGCATTGCACTCCATATATGAAGCAGAAAAGTTTGAGCCCATGAGGCCCAAATGAAAAAAAAAAAAAAAAAAAATTAGAAACACTTTCTGCTTTGTTCTCTCCCTCTTTTTTAATTAAAGACCTTTGATCTTTTTGGTGTTTCCTTTCCAGTTTCTGTAAGGCAGCTTTTTTGGTTCATATCTGTTGACAATATTTCTAGATCACTAATAATAACAACAGTGAGGGGGAAATCCAGGTCAAATAAACAAGTGGCATTTAACCAGCCCTCAGAGAAAAGAGGAAGGTATGCACAAGCCAGAGAGAAACCACTGATCAGGTGTGCTTGGGGCACCTACTAAGCTTGCAAAACAAGTGTCACACCAAAGGCTGAAGCAAAATTGTCTTTCTTTCTTTTCACACATTTTTCCCCTCCTGTTTTTACATAGCATCTTTATGAAGTTCCAAGAAACACAAGATTTTTGTCACTCAGTCCCATCACTAAATTCACAAAACAAATGGGTCTTGGCTAACGTGAGTGGGTGGCGTAAACAACTTCAGCCCTTTAATAATTCGAGGCACAGCTCAGCCGCCTGTGAAATGAGCTTCCGCCTGCCTGGATGCTGAACCAAAGCCTTGTGGTTGGTGCACCATGGGTGTGACAGGCACAAAACAACCGGGTCAGGAAGTACAGAGTTAAAAGGCGAGGAGTGAAAACAGTCTGTGTGTATGGATGAGGGGGGCAGAGAGAGGGAGAGAGTAGTCAAGCACTTGACAATGTCACAGAGGCTCTAAAAAGTTGATCGTGGGAAGATTTCCCAATAGTAGGATTTCTCCTATGTCTCAGCATTGCTTGTGGGGGTGAGGGGTGTTGTCAGGCCACACAGAATTTTAAGCAGTGTATTGCGGATCTGGCATCCAGGAGCAGGGAAATGGTTTGAAGCAGGGGTCTATGCTGTGAAAGAGTCCCTGATATTCCTGTGTCTTTGGCAACTGGCAAACAGGTGAAGCAAAATTGCTACAGAAATCCTGAGCATAAAAGGCTTCAATCTGCATAACTTACGGAGGCTGGTATTGGCTTACTCTGGTTTAATTGCAGATAGTCTAGAAGTTGGAAAGTTCAGAGATGTAGAGCTTGAAAATGATACCTTGAGTTCTAATAGTTGATAAAAAGGTTGGAAGACAAGAAGTGAAGCAGAAAGATAGGAAGCCATAGAGAATGAGAAAATAAACTGGTATTTTGGGGTAAAGCCCACTGTGACCAGCCCTTGCCTGAACAGATGGCAGTGGACAAACACATCTGTCTGCACCCAAATTGGGGCAGTGTGAATGATCTCTATTCTAGCCTTCTCTGAGATTTAGAGTTCTAGCTCCTCAAACTGCTTACCTTACGTTCCTCGTAGTGAGCATGGGCAAGAATGAGGGAGGGCAAGGGTAGAAAAAAGAAGCCCCTCCAGGTGCCAGTTCAGGGCATGGAAATAGGGATCCTTCACTACTGGAAGACCTGGACTCTTTTGTTGACCATGGCAGTCCCCTGGTGCTAGCCTGGCCACAGTGGGCACAAGTGTGGCTGGTGCCTGTCGGGGTCCATAGCCCAGCATTCCCACCCACAGGGCAACAGATCTACTGCTGGAGTTGGATACATTCATCTTTGTGATAGCAGGTTCATCGAGGAAGCCCTGCAGCAGCTGCTTACCATTAAAGTGATATTTACTTGAGCTGTGCCTCTAACCAGGATCCAGTAGCTGAGGTAATACCCACATGGGCCTGTGTTAGGTTCCCCAGTGCACAGTGATGCTTTTAGTTTTGCCCCACTGGGAAAACTGCCTGCACTTGGTGCTGCTCTGTTGCAGTGTGGTGGGGGAGCTCAGCACCCAGGCTGCTCCTGTAGCATCACTAACCAGAGCCATGCCCTGGATTTACTGCCCACGTCATGGCACTGCATGAGCCTGCCTACTCTTAACCACAACCCATTCCACAGAGAAAAAAAGACACTCAAAACAGTCCAGCAAAATAAATGCTCAAGCCCAAAATCCCAGGTGAAATGACCACCCTGGGAAGCAAACCCCAAAATTGCCCCAAAAACTCAGACAGAGCTCTCTGAGGTGCCTACAGCAGTGCACACAACAGCTTGCAAAAGCTCCCCTTTCATCACACCAGGCTGCACCCCATGCCAGCCCCGTCTTCCTGCCCTCCCTGTTCCCAGCCCTAGGGGAAGTGACCTGCAATGATGAGCTTTTGTGCAAGTGATCATCTCTCCATGCTGTGTAACACCAGAGTGAAAAGCCCCCAACCCTCCTCACTCCCTGAGGAGTGCACCTATGGTTCAGGTACGGCAGCAGCCGAGCAGTGTCCAGGAGGTTCCCTGGAGGGGGGTCACAGCCACCTGTGGCAGAAGAGAGGGACAGCCTCTCTGAGGGGCTTGGCAGGATGGCTAAAAGCTCTGTGAATATACTCAATATGTGTCATTAACACAGACATTAAATTTTCAAGGACGCCTGCAGGACCTCAGGGAGATGAGCTTATAAAATCTCACACATGAGCCCCATGGCTTTTTCAAATTTGTGATTAAGATGCCAGTAGCTAACAAGGTTAGCCAGCATTCAGGCTCCATGGCATAAATGGAGCTTTGTTCACATCCTTCTCATTTCATGTTACCTCAGAGCAGTGGAAGAGCTCTGTTGTGAACATGGATATTGTCTACAAGGCACCGTGGTTTTTAGCATTTGGTTGTGACTGTGTAGAAGTGCAGTTTGCCCACTGAGAGCTCCTGTAAGTTTTGGCGTCCTGCTACTGCCTTCACACTGAAATAACAGATTTCCTTTTCTCGAGGGTCTTGGAGAAGAGAGAGGTACTTTATACACGTAGATAGATTTGAAACCAGATAGCATCTCAGAGATCCTCCTACAAACATATGCATGGAGTGCCACACTAGCAATCCCAGCACACATTTAACAAGTAAGGCTCTTTTTTTTTTATTATTGAGAGGGGTGGGAATGTTGAAAAGAATCCATACAAAAATATTCTCCAAGAAAAGAAAGCCACAGGAGGAGCAGAGCATTCCAGCACTGCTGAGCTCAGCTCTGGAGTTGGATGTCGGTAGCTTTTTTTTTTTTCTAATTTCCCCATTGAAACGCAGGCAGCTCGGGAGGTCCTGATGTGCTCTGCCTCTTCTGTCACTCTGGGGAGCTTCCTGCCCACTCTGTTCCTGATGCCTGTTGTGAGCCAAGGAAGAGTTCGCTTAATCAGCAACACCAGCCTCTGGGTAGTGCCAAGTTGTTGTCATTAATCACTTCAAAAATCACTGCACTGAAAATAGTACACAGGGTCAGATGTTCAAAAACTGGCATGGTTTCACTGGTGTCATTTAACCTTAGCCACAAAGCCAGAACACGCCCCTAAAACAACACTTCTTATTTGCTTTACGTATTATTTGTGAATTTTAAATCTGCTCGCACAAAGCTGCTCTTCACCTTTCCTAGAGGAAATAACTGCTGCTATGAGTGGTCAATCACCTCCAGGTGAAGGTAGGCTGGACCAACAAGGAACCTGTATCTCCCCCCCAAGACATGCCTGGGGGTAATGGCCTGAGGGTTTGGTTGGAGCTTCTCTGTACTACAGACCACCCCCTCTCCTTTGGAATCTCAGTCCAAATATTTGGCAGATGCACTTGGGGCTCATTACATTACAGAGGCATCATGTTCACTGCGCTCCCCCGAATGGCATTTTGTGTGTGCTGCACTTGTTTTGTATTTGCTATATTTAAGCCACAGAAATATGCGCTAGTGAGGAAAAGAGGGAAGTGGTGGTATCTTGGAGGCAGGGAGGGAATGAAAATAATTTCTCAAAGCTGCAGTCCTCTGTGAAGAATTTTGGCCCACAAGAAGGAAAGAGGAGCATGGTCTCTGCACCAAGGACCTCGATGGGTCACCCATCCAGGGAATGATTACAAGGCAACTCTGGTGTTACGCTAACATAACTAAGGATGGAAATTGCTTGGAGCCTTTGCAACTGAGGACTCCTGGGTTTCTCTTATGAAACTGCCCTGTTAACACTGTGGATGTTTGCTAACATGTCCTATAGTGTCTTCCCCCATATAATACAATATTTCTATTATGAAACTGCCCTGTTAGGGCCATGCAGGAGATAGCTGCTCAGCTATCTCAGTGTGCAGCACTGCAGGACTCATACACAGAACTAGATTTTTAAACTTGTCTAGCATTATTTGCTCCTTTGCTTCTACCCCAGCCTTTGCAGCAGCCTTCTACCTGACCATCATTTTTCCCAGACCATGCTCGTCACCCCTGCAGCTCCTCCCCTTCTTGCCATGACCTGTGGGACTCACAGAACAGCAGGAAGGCAGGGCCTGTCTCTACACTCTGCTGGGGGTTGTAGCAAGGCAGGACAAAGTCCTATGTGTTCCTGACTTGCTCTTTCAGTCATGGACTTAAAATACCTTTGATGTTTGGTAACATGTCCTATAGTGTCTTCTCCCATATAATACAATCTTTCATGATCCTTGGTCCTTCCAGGCCAGTTGCCTTCTTCATATCATGGGGTGGAGGAGAATCAGAGTGTGCTTGGACATATATAAAGAAAGGTTTTCTCCTCCTCTGTGCTTTAGAGCTTGCCTAAAATTTGCCTTTCAAATGCAGGTGAGGGTGCAGGGGGAGTATGGAGATGAACATAGGCTGGGACCACAACTGTAGTCCTGGTGTAACCAGCAAGTTTCAGCAGCAGGCATTACTGCTTGATAACGTGGGAAGAGATGGGCACAGTCCTTAAGAGAACCCCAAACAGATTCAGAATCTCAGCCTGCTGTCATGATGGACGGTGAAGGTTGTGGCAGGGAGAGAGGTCTGGGCATTTGAGAGCCAAGAAACAAGTAAGAGGCAAGAGATTACCTAATGATTCCAGAGGATCCCAATGAGGAAGCTAGGAACATATTGACTTTCTGTCTACAAAGCTGAATCCATTCCTGGAAATGATCTAATAGGGCATTCTTGATCTTAAGCATGTTGGCTGTACTGAGAGGGGCAGCCCTGAGCAGGAATCTCACATGCTGCAGACCCATGGAAAGCAATGTGTTCCACTCTCTGCACTCCTCTGGGCAAGTTGGTTTCATGGCTGTCCAGCAGCAGGACTTCAAGCCAGCCCATTACCAGCAGCATGGATGACATCATCCTGCAGTCGTGCTCCCAAAAAGCAGCCTGATAGTGCCAGACCTGTCTCTCCAAATCTCTGATCTCTCCTATAGTGTCTTTGATCATCTCATAGTGTAGCTGACTTCCAGCTGTCCAGGAAAGCAAAAATTAGGTTCCAGCAGTTTTTCAGGTGCCTTAAATAGAAAACAAGGAATGATTTTCAAAAACAAGAGACAGGGGAAAAATAAGGCTAGAGCTGCAGTACTAGGCACGCCATCCACACACTTGGTGTGCACTTAAGAGCAGCTCAGCCAGCCTTGGTTGCTAAGCAGTCTGAGAAATTGGAATGTGCTGCGCCCTCCAACCCTGCATGAACATTGCCATGCAAAACCTGCCCAGAAGAGGCATCAGTGCTGATTTTGAAACAGGTTCTGGGGAAAAAAATGCAATTGGTGACTCCTTTGTCCTGCTCCCCCAAGTTGTATACGTGAGGATAGGTAGGGTGTGTGCTTGTGCACGCACCTCCCAAATATCAAATGCTGCCAGAGGCACGGGCCATTGTGGGAAGTGTTCTTGATCTGAAGGCAGCTATCTCAGACCACCACAAATGCAGCTAGGTGGGACAAAGAACAGATAAAAGAAGGATTACCTAGGGCAAGTGTTATCTCTGTGGTACATCAAAAGCTAAAGATGACTCCCCTTTCTGTCCCTGGCCCTCTCCCTCTGTGTCCATAGCTGTTCCTTGGCATACCAAGTGTGTCCTGACCACCATGCCACAGGACACAACCACTCCATTATGCTTTGGTCATTCCCAAAGATCCAGCTGTGCTGAGCATCTGGCCAAAATTCTCAAATAGAATTTGTTCCTGAATCACTGCAGAAGATCAGCACTTATAACTTTTCCCCACAAAGTGCCCCAGAGCAGCAAGTGGAAAGACTTGCAAAAGCACTATCATGAGAAATGAGGAACATGAGGGTGGAACAGCAAGACAGTGATGGGAAGTAAAAGGGGGGAAATGATTGCACAGTGGTTAGAGGAGACAAAAACAAGTGGATATCAAACTCTTCTAGAAGGAGAGCAAGAAGTGTTACAGGGCAACAATGAATGTCCAACAAACTGGACAGAGAAGGTTTAAGGAATGGAGTCAATCCAAAGAGCAGCATGGGCAGGGTGCAGCAGAAGAATTGTGGCAACACTTTAGTATGTATAGTTGGAAAGAGTAATGGCAAACTTGCATATGGTAAGAATGTTAAAGCTCACATATTGCCCAGATTGCTCATGGCAGGGGTCAGGGTCTTGTCATTTACCTCTCCCCTAAAAGCTTTCCCAAGTGATGGTTCCAGCACGTGCCATGTTTCCCACTCTCAAATATGATCATTCACCTGTATTTTTGGACCAAGATCCCCAGATAAGAGCAGTCAGGTTTGCACCCTGTGTTCCCACAGAAGACTTCCCTGGGTGTGATACCTGCTGGAGATGTCCTGTGGGATGTCCATCAGCAATATGAAGATGTGTTGTGCATCCCTTCTAAGCATGGGAGTTACACAGAAACACAGCAAAGACAAGTTACATCAGGAAAAAACAGGTATAAATTGCCTTCCTTAAAGGCTAGGGCAGGCCTGATCTACCTCGGGCACCCAAAGCTCAAAGCTGTGGTCTGCCCAACCATCTCCCCACCTCCTTTGGCCTCTTGCTGCTCTGAAGATGCCAACAGGAGACCTCCATGCAAATTGCTGTCTGCTTGGTCTGCTGAGCTCTGCCACCCATCACCAGTTTTTGCTTTCAGGTGAATGAGATCACCCAGGCCTGAGCTAAGTCTTTGTGTCTGCATAACAGGCATACATCCTCACAGCAAGCAAGGAAATTTCAACAATATCCCACTTTTTAGGGGGGGTCCACACAGAGCCCTCCCACACAGTATCTTATGGGGAAAAGAGCTTCCCCTGGACCTCTGTCTAGACTACTGGGTCGTGCTCCCCCTTTCCAGGTTTGTCTAGGTTTGCAATGAACCTGAAAGCCTCCTGCTCTCTTGATTCAGGGGATTCAGTAGGGGGGAAGTCTGTGTGGCAATGGGAGAAGTGAAGTACCTCTGGATATATCCACATCCCCCCCCAGAGCGATGTGTAACTGATGCCTATCAGCCAGAAAATCCTGCTCAGCGCTTTCAAGAAGCTTTCTGAGTGTCTGGGAGGAACAGAGCATTTAGGTATTCTCAGACTATAATCTCTTCTCTGATAATCCTGATTTACTCTTTGACCTGGAAGCAAAGGCTAATGGAAAGCAAAGTGCTTCAGCAAAGCTCAGCAGGTAATTTAGTAGCTCTGGTTTAGTTGTCTCAGGTATAATGTGAGGTTACCATTGCTGAAAATTAATGTTTGTGAAGGTGCACTAGAGCTGTCACAGAGATAGAAGTACACCATAATTGTCAATTACTGCTTTGAAAAGGTCACTGTTTTCTGGAGACAAAGCTAAAATCAGCTGTTGTCACTTACAAATTTCACTGGGGACACTCATGATGACCTATTTTTAACATAACAGAAGACTACGCTGCAATACCGTGAATAATTTATAGGCATAGTAGCATGATCACAGCCACAACACAATGGCAGCTTCAGTTCCTGCCTGATGATGGAGGGAGACAGAGCTCTCTGGCAATTTCCACTGAATTAGCAAAACAAGACACACGTGGAATGACTGTCCCAGCCTTTCAAAAGCATGTGTGTCAGGATGAATACACGTCCAGAAGGACTAAGTGGGGCAAAGATTTTATCTAGAGCATCCATAAACCTACTCAGTCTCCCAGCTGTTTCAACAAGCTCTGAGGGCAGAGAAGTGGGAGTGTGTGTAGGGCATGGCGTGATGGGGAGGAGAAGGGTAGCTTTCTGCATTTGCTATGCTAAACTATACTGAGAAACTAATAGAAACAGCTCATACATCCCTATCACATGTATTTGCATAGGATGGAGGGTATTTCCTTGAAAGAGGAGGCTGCAATATGAATGAGGTAATTTGCATCTGCAACTTTAAGTTCAAAAAATCTTCTGCAAGATAAGATCAAAAAGGCCAGAGGGAATCGGTGACAATTGACCAGAATTGTAGGAGGCTCCAGGCTGAAGGAAGATGTTGCAATTAGTCTATGGCACTGAAAACCTTTAACAAATTAACCGGGCTTCCACAGTGAGAGCTGCCACCCCCTAAAAGGCTGAAAGGGACTCAAACACATATGACGTGTGTATGATGAGACATTTATAGCTTTCAGCGTTGCCACAAATATTTCCTCTTCTCTTTCCCTGGTATTCCATAGCCCAAAGTGCACAGCTGCTTTTTCCAGAAAGCAACTCCTCTGCTTTTGCCTCAGAGTTCACATCCTCTGTGACACACATGAAATGGGAAAATAGTTGATTCAGTCAGAGATGTAGAAAGGTCACCCTTAAAATTTTGCCTTGGAGCTACAGCAGTGACACTGTGTTCGCAACAGCCCCTACACTTTTTCTAGTGAAGAGATGGGTGCCTCTGGAAATACCACAGCCGTGATTGCTGTAGAGTCTGTCTGAATTCAGAAACCTTGGAAACGACCTGTAGGCCCCAGAAGTCCACACACCAGTGTGAAGAGCATTTTTCTCTGCTTTTACTAAATCTGGAGTAATTTTCTCTCGTTTCTACTTTCGAAAGGCTACAGGGTTTATTTTCAGCATACAATATAAATAACTCATGTTCATTATTCCTGCTGAAAATTACTTAAGATGATAGGTCATCTGGAATTGGCAGCTTGGATTTTTTATTCAGGGACAGTTTGGGGGCTTGTAAAACATGCACAATGCTCTGTAAAAACCTAGCTCTGTCTTCCTTGTCATTTGCTTAACTTCTTCATACAGTATCATCATTTCCATCAATGGGAAAAGATACAGAATATGGGAAGGGTATTAGCCTTGACTTCTCAAGCCTCCTTCCGAATTGTGTCTACTTAGCAACCCCATAGATTTGCCAGGGATTCCCTCTGCCCCTCACTCCCTTTTGCCCCTTCCCCTAAAAAAGAAGCACTTGCAGCTGTTTAAGAAGCACAAGGGAGAGCTTGTTGAAGGACCCTACAACAGCTTTAAATGCTGGCAGAGGAACAGCAAATCGTATAGAAAATACAACGTGTATTTGGTACTTCTGTTGGCTGGCTGATGTAAAGTCCAGTATTAAAACAAGTCACAAAAGAGAAATCAAGAAATCCTAAGGGTAACAACAAATACATGTAAAATCCATATCTCTCTAGAGAGATATATTGATAGTAAATAGGACTATACATTTTGAAAGGAAGACTAAATTTGAAGAAAATACCTCACAGTCTCTGAGGAAATACGGTATTCCTGCCTTTTTTATTTTTTTTCTTAGTGTAACAGAAAAGATGCTTAAAGGAAGAAACGCAAGATCCATTCATTGCAATGTTCTTTCATTTATATTCGCCTTTAACTGCTGTCTTCAGCCCGCCCAGAATCCAAATTTAGAGCTTTCACACACTACTGAAGGCAGCGGAGGCTGCAGCGAGTGGTGCACCGGCCACGGGGAAGGCAAGCGGCGGCAGCCCGCTCCCTGCCCCATTCCAGGCGAGAAGGGTCAGAGGGATTTTGCCATGTTCCGTCTTTGGGACAAACGGCCTGAGGGGCCAGACGCATCGAACGAAAAAACGGAAGAGCTGCACGGCCGCCTCTCCCAGAAAGGTACGGAGACTCCGGCAGCGCCGGCTCCGCCGCATCCCGTGGGGCCGAGCCCGGGGGGCTCCGCACCCCCGCACTGCCCGCGGGGTGGGGGCGGGCGGTGGCAGCACCGCCTCCGCCCCCTCCTCCGCCTCCGCCTCCCTCCCGCAGCTTCACAAGGATAAACCGGCAGCGGCTCCCTTCGCTGTTAGAGTGGTGGTGCGCGGTTGAGGCAGACGGGCTGCTTTCGTTTCTCCTCGTTTTTAATTTTTTTTAAATTTCATTTTAAAACTTTCATTTTATCCTCTTTTAAAAAGATTATTATTCGCTGTTTGTGAGTTTTCCAGCTGCGGGCGCTGCCGCCCGGGATGGGGCACCGCGGTGCCCGAGGAGCGCTGGGTGGCGGCGGGCGAGCGGCATCTCGAAGCGGGCTGTGAGCCGCGGCAGCACCGCCGGCAGCAACAGGTACCCGGCCGGGCTCCCGGAGGGGTGCGGGGCCCGAGCCTGCGGGGAAGGAAGGGGCGCTGCCGAGCGGGGACGTGGCCGTACACAGCACCGGGGCTTCGGGGCTGGTGAGCCGCGCTCACAGGAGCGGGTCTCGACCCCGTCATCTGTCGGCGGCAAGGTTTTAGAAAGGCAAAGGCGCTCTTTTGGGGCGTCCCGGGCATGATTTTGGGTTGTGATTGTGAAGAAAATCTTGAACGTGGGTGTTTGCTGAGGGATATGAAACTGGCTTAATACTTTCCCGCAGAGCATGGAAGTGCTTAGCCCTGTTTCCATAAAAAAAATATCGGCGTTTCCTTAGGTCTTGTCTTTCTATTTCCAGTGGGCTTTTATGGCATTACTGGTTAGAGGAGAGCTTAGACCCTCTTAAGTTCCCTTTCCAGTCCTCTGGCTCGTTCCCAAGGACTGATGCAAACACATTACACACTGGCATTGGTCTTCAGTTTACCTTTGAATGCCCTGGATACAAAAGGTTACCCTAATCCTGTGACTGATCTTTCTATTGCTGTGTTAGTCGAGCATTTTGCTGTCTCTCATTCAGAGTTTCAAAAAGCTTTCTGGAAACTGTGTGCTTGTGGCCATGCTGCCTTTGCACCCTTTCATCTATCTCTCTAGGAAGAGCTGAGTGTATTCCCAATGTAATTTCAGCATTCATTAATCTGGCCATGCATTCAGCCACGCTCATTTTAATTACCGTGTTTGAGCTGCTGTCACGCAGCTGGAGCCCGGGGCAGGGAACACGCTCCCAAACAGAAACATCATCTTCTCCAGTGGTTAATTAGGTTTCACAAGTACTCCTCTCCTGCATAAACAAAAGCAGGAGCATACCCAAAACAGAGAGCTTAAGGAAGGAGATAGGAGGAAGGTGTATTTCCTGAAAGATTCCTGTGCTGGTTGCCCAGCTGTCCTGGAGATCTTCACACGGTGGTAAGAGACACAACGTGATGTGTTTTTTGTGGCCAGACTCGGAAAGGTATCCACTGGGATGGGTTGGGAGCTCTGCTTTATAACCATAATGGGCAAATATGACAGATTGTTCCACGTTTAAATGAGTGTGGGTGGGTATGTATGTTGCACAGTGGGAGTCTAAAGGAAGCAAAGTTTATCTTTTTTCCCATAAATCCAGCGTCTTCTAAGCTGGTAACTGAAGATTAGGACAGTCACTTAAGATGGTGTCTGTGCTGCCTCCAAGTGCAGGTAAGCACTTGTGCAGCGTGAACTTTGACAATCCCAGAATCCATAACCTGATGCTGGTTTAACTTTTGGCATCCAAGCAGCATTTCCTTGACAGAGTGTGGGCTTTGGGGGTTTTCTTTGTTTTGTTTTTAAGAAGCAACATGTTGAATTTCTTTCCAGGATCATGCATAAGAAACAGAGTGCTTAGCTTTGTCGTGTTGCTACTTCTCTCTAGAGTGACAGTACAGTTATACCTTAGAGGTTTTTCTGCACCAGAATTAATACTTCTTAAATGCTTGGGAATGTGTAAGTGGAGAGGTGTGTGGTTTGTGAAGGAGCATCTGTAAGTGAAAAAGGTGCTTTTCTTCCCTTGTGCTTTCAAGGCACATGAACATTTTATTCACCTGTATCACAGAACAAACACTTGGGCAAAGAGTGGTACAAAGCACAGCCTCAAAGCTCACAGTGGCATGTTTACATGCCTTGCAGGGTTACATTTTGCTCTTTGATATTTTTAAACCCGAACAGGCAGAAAGGTAACTTCCATACAAAGTGCACTGCTGGAAAAGGTCCGGGGAAGCCGCCTTGCTTTCCAGCTGGGAGAAGTGGGAGTGAGAACTAAAGGCAGCATTGGCTTTTTCCAAAAAAGGGATGGCTGGTTTGACACTTTTTTTTGTCCCGATGCTATACGTGTGGCAGTGACAAGCTGCTCCCAGACCACCCGCTTAACTGGGGTAGTTTTCATCAGGCAAGCTAGGCTGCGAGCAGCAGGGAGATAGCTTGTGTCTGTGGCCATTCAGCCTGCACAGAGCATCGGCTGAAAGCAGACTGGGAAGGAAGTGAGGACAGCAATGCCTGAACACACACTCCTGGCACATGCTTGTTAGAGAGGGCTGGGATGTGAATTAGTATCAGATAGGGGCCTGTCACATCACTTTCAAGCTGTGTGGTTCCTGGATGACTCTGTTAACAAAATGGGAGGGGGAAAAAAGGTTATTTTCTCACTTAGCAGGAGCTTGGAGGTCATTGTTTTGTTCACTCAGCTTACAGTGCCTGCTGATTTCCTGAAAGGGAGGTTGCTAAAGAAGTTTCTTTAGTAAGAGATTTTCAAAATTAATCAGGCAGAACACACACTGATTTTTTTTTTTTCCCTCCACTAGTTTTGCACAGATTGTTGCATTGACTCAAAGATGTGCTTGCCCTTTTAGGAGGCAGAGAGAAAGAACTGGGCCCACTTGGAATTTAAAGTCAAATGTGAAGTCTTTTGAGAGCAGAAGCAATTTTGCCCTGGGAGACTTTACAAACCATGGTGGCTGCACTTTAAACATATAACAGAGTCAATGACAATTTAAGTTGCCAACATTTTTGTTTCCCATGCTGTCCTTCAGAGAGTTCAGTTATACCAGAGCAAAGGCAGAAGGGCAGTCTGTGAGCAGGGGAGCCAGGCAGCTGGAGGAGGAGTGGCAGGATGGGCTTTGCCAACTCCCCATGAGAGAGCTGGAAGGAGATCGGCAGTGGAAGCCAACCCTGGATGCAATAAACTGGATCATATTATATCTCTCTGCCTAAAGTCAGGAATGGCTTAGCTAAGGCTGGGCAGTCAGCTCAGTTTGAGCTCCATGACTGTCCTTCCCTACATACCCCAAATCAAAGCAGGAACTGCACTTTCTGTTCTGCAGCTTTGTTTCTGCTCGTCAGTGCAAATGCTGCTCATGCTCTCACTTATCTGCATTAACAAGGGCTGTGTGGCTGGCCTGGGGCTGGCTTAATCCTGTCCTGTCCCTTCCCATAAAGCTGGTGCTTTGGCACCTGAAATACCTCCAGGCAGGTATTTCAGGGGCGAAGGAAGCAGTGGGTACCAGGTAATCTTCTCTGGGAACTGAGGTTATCCCCATCTGGCAGCCTAGGGACAGACAACCTTCAGCTCTTGTTTTACAGCAAGTGGGCACCAGTTTCATCTCAATTGTCACAAAATCATAGAATGGCTTAAGTTGGAAGGGACCTTTAAAGGCCATCTAGTCCTGCAATGAGCAGGGACATCTTCAACTAGATTAGGTTCCTCAGAGACCTGTCCAACCTGACCTTAAATGTTTCCAGATGGAGCATGTACCTCTCTGGGCAAACCTGTGCCAGTGTTTCACCACCCTCATTGTAAAAAAAATATTCTCATGTCTAGTTTAAATCTGCCTTCTTATAGTTTAAAACCATTACCCCTTCTCCTGTCATTAAAGTCTGCATCCAGGGGATTTGGATTAAATCCCTTGAATTTTTGCTCTTCAGCTCTAGCTTTGAAGTGTTTTTGCTGCTGGGTCTGGTGCTGTTTGGAAGAAAGAAGATTCCCCCTCCCCAATCCCATCCAGATTAATTAGGGAGCTGCGGTGAGGCTCCAGGAACCAACCCATGATCAAAAACAACAATCCCAGCACATGCTGCCCCATGGGATTTGGTAGGTGTGGAGAAGGGCAGGTTTGTGGTGTACTTGAATTGCTTTTTGGTAGCCACAAGTACAGACCTTGGCTTATTGTTTGCATACAGGCTCTGCACCCAGGGGCCTCAAGAAGGGAGTCCTCTAAGCATGACACAAGAAGTAACTGGCCTTTTTTTCCCGAAGTTATCTTTTTCCTATGTCTTTTTATGTTGCAAGGATATCCTGTAATTTTTACTTCCCGACCGGCACAAAAGAAATGATGGATTAGCACAGAAGTATGCGAGCATCTTTCTTCTTTTCAATGGGAGGAACAAATTGAAGCTGACAGTTCCCTGGAACCAGTGCAACACGTGAAGAAGTCACAATAATACATTTTATCTTCCAGCTCTTTTAGAGCATCAGAAGCTCTCTGGTCTCTGATGCCTCCAGTAAGCTGACCTTGGCTGGCAAAGCCAACCACCTCATTACTGCTGTCCCACTGCTCACAGCCTGCCCTCTCTCCTGGCCCTCAAACAGGCTGATTAGCTGCAGCAGCAGCTATTGCTTTCCAGGTTGTGCAGCCTGCTGGCAACCCTTCAGTAACACCAGTACTGTTAAAATAATACCTTCTGAAATCAACCTTTTTTTTTTTTTTTTCTTTTATAAATCAAAAATCTCATCTACCTGCAACCCAGAGATTTGTCAGATGATTTTGTCTTAAAAAGCCTCATCAACAGGAAGACTTCTAGTCATCCATTAACTCCAAAAAGCAGTTGCAATAGAGAAAATCTGTCTGGTCATCACTGGAGTTCTGGTTTTAGCTTGTGCCTTTACCTCTACAAAACACCAGTCTAGACCAACCCTATCTTTTACTATTTACACATTTCTGTTTGAGCTGACCAAAGGAAGCAGGAGCTCCTTTTCAGTGAAATCTGTAGGAGACAGGCAAATAAGCATCTGTAAATAGTGGCAGGAGGTTCATGTTTCAACAGACTATGCAAGATTGAACACCAGAGTTCCCCTTCTCTTTCCCCAAATTAACATCTTGCTGTCTGAACAGCCAAAACTGCTTGATTTGTGCCTCAATGAGGTGTTTTCATTGTTAGATATGTATTGTATCTGCTAGAAGACTGAATCTGAGGGAAAAACAGAGTTTTTTTCCTCTGGCTGAACAGAGGAAAAAAAATTTGCTTGTGGTGAACACATCCATTGAGGATGCCCTTAGAAGCCTTGAGGATCAGGGCTTGTGCTTGGGGTTGAGATGGTGACAGTGACCTGTGATACTGCTGCAGGCAGATAGGGCAGACAGTGTAGCTCTGTATTCAAAGTCTGATACGTGTTTTCTTATTGTATAACATGAAAGAAAATGCCTTTTCCATAATTAGGCAGCTTAAATCCTCTGTTTAGTATTTAATTTTAAAACATTTGGTTTTCAAACTTTTTAACTGTGGTACAAAAGTAGTGATGTATGTTACAGCTTTGTGAAATAATATCCCTGCAAGTAGTCCTTGTCCAGTGAGTCTGCTTGGGTGTGGACACACGTTTTTCTCTGGTCACCCCAGGAAGCATCGCTGGGGTCATGGCAGCAGCAGCTATGCCTGTGCACTTTCCCAACCATACAGGCATGTCAGTGGGTGACCATGCTGTTGCTAATGCTCAATTAAGTGTATAATATGTTGCCCTGCATGACTGCCTACCCTTTCCATGTCTTGTTCTGTACATCCACAAAATAGTGTTCTGTTAGTTCAAAGAAGGATTTGGGTTTTCACAAAGAGGTGCTGGTGGCATTGAAGCGGTTGGCTGTGAGGTGCTCTTTGATCTATGAGACTTTCTCTTGAATTCAGTGTGACACTTGCAGGCCACATCTACTTAGATATACACAAAATCTTGTATATAAGAAGCGATGTTTGCTAAAATAAACAGAAGAATGTTTAGTTTATTAGATGTACAGATTAATAAAGCCAGGAGCTGGAATTGCTCACTGCAGTAAGTCATCTGTGCTACACAAAACCAAACCAAAGCTATATTAAAAATGCTAAGACTCAGCTGAGGCCAGAGAATTATCAGCTTAAAATTCTGCCTGCATAAACTAAGGTTTTGCTTTCTTTGAAATCAGAGGGGAATGTTGTCATCATCTCCCCAGATGACAGCTGGATCACAAAGCCTTGTTCCATCCTGCTGGTGCTGGACTAGAAGGGCTTTCAGTACATTTGATTTCCATGCCCTACGCTGAAAACAGAAGCTCCCTGAAGGTTAGATGGCTTTTCGTATGCAGTTATCCAGTGAAAGGTTGCTTTTTTCCCATTCTCTCCTAGCTCTACCCTTACAAAGAAAGTAATCTTCCTTTCTAGTAGAGAAGGTGGCAACAGTGGATCCAGTGTAACAGCTCCTGTCTTAAACTGAGCCCTGTACACAGGGTTCCTCCAGGCACTGTATTTCTTGTGGGCATGTCATGCTGCCACCAGCTGAGGAACACAATTGCCTCCATTGGCAAAAGAGCAAAATAGTTTTCTATCCTCATGAAAAGCCATGATGTCCTCCTTTTCTTAAATCCTTAATGATGGTCTGTTATTATGATGTAGATTGGAAAATGCAGAAGTCAACAAGGGAGGAAAGAAGAAAGGAAGGGCAGCAGAGGACAAGCTATGGGGTCATTCCTAAAAGCTTGTCATTAGCCTACAATGGCCCCAGTAGGTCTTTCTTTTAAATGGCATACTGTGGAATAGCAGGGGTGTGCCAAGATGCACTGCCTTAATTTGTGTAATGAAAAGTTACACAAGATAATTACCTTGTAGTTCAGTGACAAAAAGCACTGTCAGACCTTTTCGGTTCATGCTCGGTTTATCTGTAATGTCTCTTCGTCTAGAAAACTCATATGGTAACTAATCCTATAGCATAGCTGGAGTATATGGCATTTTAAACTCAGGATTTGGGGTTTTTAATGCCCACTACAAATTATATTTACCAGTTAACCCTCACTAGATCTACGTGTTGTAGATTTAAGGGTTTCATCAAGTTTGCATTAGCTTTATCTGTGACAGTAAGCTACAGGCATTTGTGAATGTTTTTGGGCAGGAACAGCAGCAGGCACAGACCAGCCTGTATCTATGGCATTAAACTCCCCTGCCCTTCAAAGAAGGAAAGTATGTCAAGACTGCTTTGGGAAGGGTCCTTGGTCCATGCTTCCAAAATATGCACAGTAGTCGTGTAAGAAAGCCCTATCTAGCCCAAACCAGAACTGTGCCCAGTGGCTGTTCAGCATAACCTCCTTTGCCCCAAGGAGCAGAAAGCCATTGTAGAGTCAAGAGAGAACAGCTTTTCTGTACTGAGAAACTCAGAATTGTAGAGTGGTTGGTGTTGGAAGGGACCTTTAAGGGCCATCTAATTCCAATCATGCCCCCATCATGGGCACCTTCCAGTAGACCAAGTTTGCTCGAAGTACAGTCCGAGTCAACCTCAAATGTTTCCAGGAATGGAGCATCTGCAGCTGCTCTGTTGTAGATGTTCCAATGTTTCAACACTCTCACTGTAAATAATTTCTTTCTTATATGTAGTCTAAACCTACCCTCTTTGAGTTATAAAAGATTGCCCCTTGTCCTGTTACTCCAGGGCCTGCTGAGAAGTTTGACCCCACCTTTCTTACAAGCCCTCTTCAGGTACTGAAGGGCTACAATCCAGTCTCTCTGGAGCCTTCTCTTCTCCAGCTGACCAACCCCATCTCTCTCAGCCTGTCTCTGTAGGAGAGGTGCTCCATCCCTTCTGATCATCTCTGTGCCCCTCTTCGGGACTCACTCCAGCATGTCCGTGTCCTTCCTGTGCTGAGGGTCCCAGACATGGATGCAGCACTTGAGGAGGAGACTCACCAGAGCAGAGAGGCAGCACCGTGTCCCTCACCCTGCTGCCCACATTGCTCTTGACGCAGCACAGAGTATTGCTGGCTTTCTGGGCTCCAGCTGCACATTGCTGAGTCACCTTGATAAGTGTTGAAATGAAATGTGGTTTCAGAAAGTGGTGGCAAGGACAGCAGGTCTCCCTAGAATTGTAGATTTTTTTCAAGTGGTTCCTGTAAACACTTGTGTGTCTCTAAAGCTGTTCTGCTCTTTTTGTGGATGCCTGGTATATGATAATGGTGTTGGACAGGGTTGGGATAGCTGTGTCTTCTGGCAGTCTGCACACAGCAATCACCTTTTTTATTTTGCTCAGCTGCCCCATTAGTCATCAGTCTGCTTTTCCCAGCACCAGTGTCACTAGCACGAGCTTTTTCCAGGAGGGACCCTAGCACAGAACCGTACCCCTTTATCCTCTTTGAGATGCTTCTTACAGATCCTTTAATGATTCTGAACAGAGAAATTGGTGGTGTTTTGGGAGAAGTTTAGGCTCTTTTGTGGTATTAGATATATGTGCTCTTGTATCCTGTGCCTTCGAGAGGTTTTTAAAGCTTAAAATACTGTAGCCAAGAGAATAATTAACTCTGCCATAACTTTAAATAAAATTTCCAAAAGTCATATACGTAAGAAGACTGAAGTTTTGAATTTGAAAATGAACTGAAGCCAAGAGACAAAGAAGTTGCATCAGAGCAGCCAGCCATTCTTGGTTGTGCATGGACAGTGTTCAGCTACTTGATGTACTGGAAGAGAGCTTCAGACAGATGCTGTAGCCAAATGTAAATGAAATAACACAGGACTTTTATGGCAATGCTCTTTAAGCGGCCACACTTGTAAGGTGTCAAAAAGATTAAATAAATCTATTTCTGCAGTGCTCATATCTGGGAGAAGAACATCCAGCTTTAAAGATCTTCATCCTAGGACGCATAACGGTGTGTCTTCAACAGTACTTTAGTGAGCAGTGTGCCATTACGACACTCCTGGAAATAGAACGATCATATAAACATCCATGGAGTTTTAAGTCACCCTAATCCCATGTATTTAAAGAGGAGCAGCAAAGCGTTTGTATCTCATTAGTGGCTGAAAGGATTTGACAACAATGATGTTTTACTTTCCTTTCAGGGATGAAAAGCCTGTCTTACTTGTTTAATTTAGCTCACTCATGCTTATATTAGAGTGTACCTGGAGTGGGTACCGAGAACAGCTAGTTTGTCTGTCTTGGCTGAGGCAAAACAAATAATCTCTAGAGCAGCCCATTGGTTATCCAAACCAACCTGCATGTGTTTCCTTGATGCATTTACTTTCCTGCAGTTGCAAAGAAATGGTATGCTCAGCTTGCTGTCCTTGCCCGTGCTGCTACCCATCTGTGTTAAATGAGGGCTGTAAGCAGCAAAAATATTGGTGCAAAATAATTAAAGAAATCAGCATTCTCAAGGACAACTTTGCTAGCCATTGCTTTTTTCTCCTGTCACGGAGAAGGTTTTTATATTCATTCCTTGCACAGTCTGAGAAAGTGAAGCCACTCTGTGCTGCTTACACTTGACGTGCAAATTTAGGTCACTGCTCAGATTCATCATGGATTTTGCCACAGGACTCCCACTGGAGTTGCATCCATTGACATCAGGGCTGTCTCACCCCACTTGTGCTCAGATATTACTCCTTACTCCTGGGGTTACCTAGGTGTTACTTTTGGTTAGTAAGGGTCAAGAGAGACCCACCCACACCGCTCCTGGGTTCCTAGGCCTCCCTTAATGCTAATGCTTGCCAAAAAGGGCAGTAAGTTGGTCACTTTTTGTGGTGTGAGCTAAGAAATTAAAATTCTACCCAACATCTGTGGTCAACCAAGCATATGCTAAAAGAGATAGAGAAGTAGCCAGGCTGCTCCTAGATAGAGGAGTTCCCACAACCTATTTTGCATCCTGCTAGTCCTACTACTGCTCACAAGATTGCTCCTAGTAGTTTATCTCCTGATGCAGGGATGGATAACAGAGCTGCCCAAAGTCCTGCACCTTTATTACTGTGCTGCCAGAGTGACAGTGTGGTTAATTGTGTGCTCAGGCCACTGGCACTGAACCGCTTGTTAGGGATTTTGTGCAAGGTAGATTTAAAGCATGAGAGGATTGTTCTCAGTTGGGTTTCAGAAGTGCTTTTTCTTTAGATTATTTGCCAGCACTTGAAGGGCAGTGGGACTTCGTTTTTAATTAAATCCTACATTGACATAAAGAATTATCAGTGATGAGTAGAATTGGAGTTGACTTCTAATCAAACATAATTCTGCATACTGGGGTGGGTTTGAGATGAATGAATGTCAAATGTAATTAGATGGTCAGATTCTGATCCCTCAGCCACGCTCATAAGTACAATTATAGACCAAATTTTGCTTATTTATGCTAATTCCGGCTGAATATGATTGCCTTGTGTCTAATGCTGTAGGGAGCAAGATTAGGGACGGCTCCATGTGGGCTCCTGCGCATGCTCACCCTAGCCACCAGTGTGAAATAAATGTTGGAAATGGAAAAAAAAAAAAGGAGGTCAGCTGCCACGAACCCATCTGTTGTATGCGGAGCCATTTAGGATCAAATTTATTTTCCTTGGGTTTATTACAGTTAAATAACTCATTTGCATTTCCCTCTCCTTAGGTTTTCAGCTATACCAAGAGGAAGGTGCAGTGTAGGTCTTTCTCTGAGGGGAGGTTAAGCAGAGGCTCCCTAGCAACAAAAACTGAGAAACAGGGGCACTGCACTGAGAGCTCTGATTAAGGAATAGCTGCAAAAAGGGGAGGAAGAAAGGACTAACTGTGGTATGAGACAAAAAGGGTGCTGCTTTCACCTTAGCCACTGCCAATCCTTATTTCTGCGTTCTAGCGAGGCAACGAGAATTAGAGCCAAAGGCATGTTTTACAACAGAAATAAAATTAAATGAAAAGTTCTCACACTGACTTTAGTACTAGACTGGTGTGAGAGATGCCCTACTGAATTTATGGAGCTATATTGCAGTGGGAGCATCAGCTATCAGGTTCTGTGCATTTACAGCCATATCTGCTTTACCATTTTGCTCTTGACCTGGATTGTTACCTTTTTTCTTACTATTACTATTACTTTTTGGTTTATGTGCATCATCTACTTTGGGTAGGAGGAGCAGAACAAACAACACGGGCTGTTCCAGATGGTAGACAATTTGTATTCCTGCTCAGGGTGTCTAGTGATGAGCTAGCAAATACTGTAGCATTTGAATTCAAAATGCCCTTTTGTGCAACACTAAAAAAATATTCTTACAGAAATGAGACCATAAAGTACAAGCCTTGCTATTAACCATTTTCCTAAGGCTTGATACTGTTTGAAACAAAAGCTGAAATTTGGTACTGAAATACTACATTTTCATTTATTAGGAACAGGTAATGGCACCTTGTGCTCACTGGTGGGGGTTTCTGCATGAGAAAGTAAAGCTCCCAGCTGTGGGCTCAAGAGCTATAAAAGATGCATCAGTTGCATAAACGTTTCCTTGTGCATTGTGGAAACTGAATCCACCCAAATTGAAGGTATTGAAATACAGCTAAGAAAAGAATCACTGTAGGTGTCCCTGATGGACATAAAGTCATCAGTGAGAAATGCGCTCAAGCCTTCAGGGAGATCCTGCTGGATAATCAGTGCTGAGGATGTCCATGATGGGGCAGAGACCACCTCAGCAAGAGCAGGATGAGTTAAGCTGGGCTAAGCTAAGATTCTTAGCTGCAGGAGGTGGGGCAGAAGTTTCCCTTCCTGTGCTGTGGCTACCAATGGCTTTGATGCCCACCCACGTGTGTCCCATGTGCTCCCACATGTCTTGTTTGAAGGAGGGGGCTCCATCTGAGCTGTAGCTCCTTCTCTGTGCAGCACTGCTCTCTGCAGCCTTGCAGGTAAGCCCACATGGCTCTTTCTGTGTGCTAAAATTAGCGTCTGAAGCTCGTGGATCTGCTGGCCTTTCACCGGCTGATGTAGGCTTGGGAAGTGTGCTTGTCAGTGTGGCCATATGCTACTGTTTAGGAATATCTCTAAGCCTTGGGCTTCAGTGGAACAAATGCACATGATTTTATTCTGGCAACCAAGAATAGTTCTTCAGATGGAGCTCACGTGTCTGTACGGCTCTAGCAAATGCTGCCCTCCACAAGGGAGGAGCAGTCCAATCACTGAGAGCATAAAATGAAGGTTGTAATTTGTGTAATTGAATGACCAACAGAAGCCACCTTTCTGCAGGTGCTTCCAGGAGACCCCTACCCGACAGAAATCTTCCTGACATATACAGAAATTATGAGCCTGCTCACTCATGCCTGAGAGTTTTTGTTTTGAAGGTGTAAAAACTCTTGTGCAAGAATTAAATTTCTTGTGAAAGTTTTTATAATGCTCCTGAGCACTCTTACCCACATATCACTATCAAATTTTTATATTAAAAGAATGCAAAAGGATGCCTACTTTCTCATCCAATATGCATACCACTGTACCTTCTAGGAGCCTGAGGAGCATGGAAATCATACATTCCAGGTGGTTACTTGGGCTACTGGCCATACTGGCCTTGTATTGCCAAAGTGATTCACCTAAATCAGAGGGAAGAAGCAGGAAAATAAATATGAAAAGTTACTAGACTTCAGGCTACAGAAGCAAGCAGCATGAGTTGAAGGTGCACAGAATGAGCTTGGCAGTGAAATGAGCCTGTGTAAGTTTAGAATTGCATTGTGCTCTTTGGGTTTATGAATGCAAAGTAGAAAGAATTGGCTGTTTGGGAGGAGGACATGACTTCTGGGGCATAACAGTTCCTTCCTTTATTGTGATTGTCTTTTGGAGAGATACATGGCCCTAAATATCATCTCATTGCATTTAAAAGTTTTTACCTTTGTAGCCAGCCCAATAAGCAGAATACAGACCTTGGCATAGATGAGAGAGGAAAATGTTCTTTTCTTTCATTAGTCACAAAGACATCAGCTCATTTGTCAGACATAAACCAGGTTTGCAGGCAAGAAATGTTCCTAGCACGCCAAACAGAATCAGTTGACTTTTGTAGCCACCCACTCACATTAGTTAGTGGACCCACGCAGCTCACCTTAACTTAAATAATTGTCACTTAATTTTTAACAGACGGCCTGCAGACCATCATAGATCAACAGAAGAATCAACCTCCAAACCATCTCACTATAGGAATTACTTCTACTCAGATCCACAACAGACCTTGAACCATTTGTCACACAAGAAAATAATACAGGAAAAAGGGATTATCAAGGATGCTTTGTCACACAGTCCTACCCCACATTCCCATTTAATCAGTGATTATACATAATCTTGGAGTGTCCTCGAAGCCTCAGCTGCAGACAGCTCCCTGACACCTTACAGCAAATTCTAGACCTGGAGTGATAACTTTAGCTGCTACAAGCAGAGAACAGGAGGAATCCAGGGCACCATCCCCACTCTATGGGGATGCTATATTGCAGCTTTACGTGATTGCTAGCACATGTCTAGCAAAACCAACTTCCCCTCATCATGTGGTGAGCAAAAAATACCATCTCCAAACTGGTCATGGGGAAGAAGCAAAGAAAAAAAAGCTGTGCAAAAGTTAGACTAGATTTAGCAAGTATGTTTCTGCCTGAATTTCCCTTCTTAGCTTGAATCAAAGTCCACACTGTTTATCAAATATTTTGACACTGTGGGAGGTAGAGGTCTGTGCTGAGGGTGATGAAGAGAGGGTAGCCCTCTGGAAGTGATTGTCCCTTCCCCACTCATTGGCTCAGGCTCAGCTGTTTCCCCGTTTCCAGACTGAAAGGAGAGCTGAGAGGGGGGACTTTTATTTCCCTGGGGACAGAGACATCATCAATTATCTGCCATTCTCTGCTGCAAGCTGTCAGCGAATAGGGCAGAGGAGTACTGATAGGATTTCACCTTATCCCTCGACTCTCTGATGGGCTCATCATTCAACTGCTGTGCACTTACCATGGGCAGTACTAATTATATTAATTATGCTCCTACACAGGGCATGCTTATATTAGCAGTAAAGAGAGCGGTTTCTTTTTAAAATGGAACATCCCTGGTTCATTAACTATATAGATTCAAAAATGTAAGCGTAGTCATTATATCCACTGCTAAAGTGGATCTCTCAAATCACAGAAGCATTTAATATCATTTTAGATGTGCAACTTGCATTATATTGAGGGCAAAATTTATACTGCATGTAGAAGGCAATAGGATTATATCACATAACTGCTAAATGTAGACTGAGAAACTTGATCGCCACCTTGGCGTAGCACCAGAATCCCCTTAGCAGTGTTCAGCTGTGGGGATACCCATCAGGTCAGTAAGAGATCTGGGTGGGTCCTCATGGGCTGAGCCTTACTGAAATTGTACTAGCAACTGCATCCATGCTTATCATCAGGATACAACTGTATTATTAAATTCAGAGATAGGTTTATGTTGTTGATAGCAGACAGACCTGTGAACGGTTTAAGAGGCGGAAAAATAAACGCCTCTCAACAAAGGATATCACAACAACATGACAGATACTCATCACTCAAAGTGTATTTGTGAGATGGGTATCATTAATAATCCATCAACGCAGTGCCCATATGCAGCCATTGTCTCTGTGAATCTGGGCCAAGGGGCTGATGCAGAGTCTGCAATTTTCTGGGGTTGGTTGGAAGTGTCTGAGATGTCATATTATGAATATTAGTTTAAATCTTAAGAACAGATGGTGTTTGTAAAATAGAGTCAACCTTTAACCTGACCAATGGAAAATAACTGAACAGAACGGGGAGATTTCACCAGTTCTGACTCTGTTAACTCCTTTTATCTCAGTTTTCTTCTGTACAGAAATTAAACATACATTATTCACCAAGATTATATATAGGGAGAGGCCACAAGCCTATCTGGGCTCTGAGTTCTGACCATTTTATGCAAAAGCAAAGCAAAAGTAGCTCCAGGCAGGTCTTCAATTTGCATTTCAATTGCACTTCTTGCACATTTTTTCTGGTATCTTGGGGAAAGTCTTAGCTACTAAAGCCTTTCAAAGCCATCAGAGTGCTTGAGCAAAATAAAATAAATAAGTACATTCCTTTTCCAAGATTATTTATTTTTTAAGTTTGCCCAAAGGAAAAGAAAATCAAAACAGTCCAGTGTTTCTGCACAGTCAGGTTTGGACACTAAGGTTCTGTTCAGAGTGCAAGCCATTCATATTCTGTTCATATTAAAAGAGAAGAGACACCATGCAGAAGCTGCTAGCATTTTCACAACCGTTTTGAATCTAAAGCCCTTTTCTTTTCATAGCCGATGTGGTTGTGGTGAGCACCCAGCTTCAAGTTTTATCTCTCTTATTTTTTGAGGAATGGTTGATGTTTATGCAGCTAAATCTTCTCTGACTCTCAGTGTTGTTTGGCTCCTCCTCGGTTTCCAGATGTTGTCAGGGTGTGTGTGTGTTAATCATCCTGTCAAGCGATGCAAGTGCTGAACACTTGCAAGGGATTTTCCGCTCCTTGGCACTCTGGACCCGATTTTTAATGCAAATCCTTGTATGGGAGCATGCAGATTGCAGCCTAATTGTCTAAAGGTTATTTGCAAACTCAAAAGGAACTTGCTGTGCAGACCCCAGAGTACTGTGGTTGGGTGGTTTCTGCTCTGTCTCTCAGGAGGTGGCTCTCTATGGAGTTTGAACTGTTAGGCATAAGCTGGCACAGGGAAACTCTGTACCATCTATCTATAGGGATGTGAGGTTTGACCCTGGAAGCTGCAAAATGCCTTCTGGCAAGTGCCGTGCCAGATATCAGCAAGCCTGAGCACAGCTCAACCCTGCAGAGGTGTGCAGAGCACCTTATGGATATAGGGGTGAGTACAGAGCCAAATTTGGGCTCTCATTGGCTGAAGACTCAAGTACCTCCAGCTGTGGCTGGAGCATGTTTGTCCCTGTGGGAGTTAGCCAGAGTGCATCCTCACTGTGGTATCTTCTGAGTGTGTGAGGAGCAGCTGCTCCAGAGCCTCACTGCTCCTCCACCCTCTCCCCTAACTCTGGGTTTCTGCCCAATACAGGTGCTCATGGTGCTGGTCTGCCTAACAGCAACTTCTCTGTCCCGGGGGTTTGTTCTTGCTGTGGTTGAACTCTCTGAGCCCTGAGCTGGGTGGGCTGCATCTGGCCTAGGCCAGGGACATGAATGGTGAAGTACCATTACCTGCTGAGCACAGGGGAGGAGAAAACTGTCTTTGCCTGCACCCTGTGTGATATCTCTGAGGCTGTTCAGTAAGGGGGGCAGCCCTCACTTCCAAAACAGGAAGATGTACTCTGGTCGGGTTGTGCAATAGAGAAAATGTCTCATTAGCAGTAGTGCTGGCAATACTGGAAGAAGTGTTTCTGGCAGAGGTCTTGCAGAAATATTCCTGAGAAAGCAGCTCCTTGGGCAATGCTCCTTCTCTTCCAAAGACAAACAGTAGTTTGCCATGGCACGTAATGCCACACCAAAGAGTATTTGCCCAGCTTAATACTACAAATTAAATATAACTGAGCAGTGCACAATGTTTCTTCACATATTTGCTTTCTGCAGTGAATGTTTGCCATGCAAGCACCACGTAGCTCTGGTGCTTATCATTAATAAATACGTTCAGTTGTGAAGGCTCGCAGTGTAGATCTCCGGCTTTCACAAATGGCTGGTTTTTTGGGCACTTGCAATAATTTCTGATCTGTGGAGATGAGAGGGTGATTTAGACTTGCTGTCACCCCCTCAGCCCTGTAGGTCAGAGTTTCACAGAACATCAGCTCCACTGCCTGCAGGCAGCTCCAGCCCCTGCCACACCATCCTGCTTCATTACCAAGCTCATCCCTCAGCCCAGCTACTGGAGTGAAATAAACTGGGGGCATGAGGCAGGCTGGGTCCAGCTTTTAAAATAGATGGAAAAAAATTGCTAAAATCCCTCTTTTTCATTTTCTGTCAGGTTATTTTTAAGCTGGCCTAGTTTCTCAGTCTGGTTCACAGCACACTGGTGTCATCAGCTGAACTGACATCCCAGGAAGGATGGAGACAGCAAGAGGATGGGTCCTACAGGATGGAGGAGCTGTGTCTGGCAGCATCTGCTGACCAGCACCCTCTTTTCCAGCATCCCCTTTTTTCTCCTGCTCCCTGCCCTGCTGCCTGGCCTGTGTTGGCCACGATGCTCCCCACAGATCAGTGGGGCCATTCCTCTTGCCAGAGCAGCACAAAACCAAGCCAGCAGAAAAATCAATTTAATTGTCTGCTGAGGGCAGAGACAAGAAAAACGGTGGATTAAGGAGAAAAGGAAGATAAAGGCATCTCCCTTTTTCCTTGTGGCAGCAGATAGAGCTGCTGTGAACTGTAGCACTTCTCTGTTATTTATTTGTGGATGGATTGAAATCATCCTAGTTTAGTGCAGATGCCAAGCTGGGCATTGGAAATGAGCACACAGAGGGCAAGGGCTTCCTCCCTGCTGAGCCCCCCCAGACACATGAAATGCAGAGCACACAGTGCCTGGAGCTTGTTTGCTCCTCTCCCTTCACAGTGGAGGGCATCCCTCTCATCACGACATGTCATGGCTGCACATACACCCACCATGTCTTCCTTCTCAGCAGCCCCTGGGCTGAACAGCCATGGGAGCAAGGATCAAAGGGGAGCTGCAGGGCGTTCATGATGTATCAGTCCTTATTAAAATTATTATTGTATGTAATCACACTTCACAATGATGGCAAGTGCCCCCTAAGAGCTCTGCATGCTCCCACAATAATTTCCAGGACAGATGGGGACACTGAGGCTGGGGGTGAAGCATGCCAGGCATGGCAGAAATTGGGGATGGCATTGGGATTATCACCCTGAAGTATCTGGTTTCTAGTCCCACATCCGGACCCTCTTTGTGTCTCTGGTACATTTTCAGTAGACCCTGGACTGGAAGTCAGAAGTTAAAGTAGGACTCTTCTGGTTTTGTGTGGGGATGATTTGGAAATATAAACAGATTTCTGTTCTGGCTTGCAGCCCCTCATGGGGTTCAGGTACTCCTTAATGTCACCAGGCTGTCCCACCTCACTGCCTGCCTTTTACCATAATTCTGTCCTCACTGACGTACTTTCTGCTGTTTTTCAGGAATATCTCCGAGGCTCCCTGAAATCATGTCAATAGGATCACATTCATTCTCCCCAGGAGGTCCTAATGGGATTATTAGAAGCCAGTCCTTCGCTGGCTTCAGCGGGCTTCAGGAACGACGGTCCAGGTAAGTGCCCTTGCTCTCTAAGGAGAACTTCAAAATCAGGCTATAAGGGAATCCTGGGCTTTAGGGGATGAAGGAAGAAAGGAGGTGAGAGAGGACTTCTTTTTCTCTGACTCTCTGTCGAATAGTGTCCTAGGCTAAAATGTCTATATATTGTTTGTATAACTAAGCTGTTACCCTCTGCCTGTTAGCCTCTCCCCCGTTAATGCAGGGCTTCGTCACATGCCTCAGAGCTGTGAGAGAATTTCAGAGAATCATTTTAACTTATGCAGTGATCTTTTCAACATGTGAAATGTGCAGGAACACTGCACACAATACACTTGCCATCACCTCCTCTTTAAGACTACTGCTACCTAAAAGACAGTTTTCTTATTGCTGCACCACTACAAATTTAAAACAAAGCTCTTTCTCTGAGCTTAGCTGAGGAGCTTTTCTATGCACTGACAGGACTTAGGGCTTTGAGTCAGGCATGCCCAAGCCATCCAGTCCTGGATGCTCCCAGAGGCTACTTAAAATTGATTTTAACTTGTGTAGTCTCCCAGGGCCAACCACCAGTTAGCAATTGAGGAGTAACAGCAGGTAAAGGGTTGCCTCCTACTGCGAGCCCAAGTCAGTGATGGTTGCTAGATGCTGACCTACCCACCAGCAAAGTCCCCAAAGAAACACCTGTATGCAGCACATCTGTCCTCACTTTGCCACACACTCCACACTCAAGACCAGTGGTGTGATGCTGTTCTCCAGAAACTCTCCTAATGAAATCCCAATCTTCCTTAGGACCCGCAGGCTTTACACCTGAGATTATCTGGGCTCCTCTTTCTTTTTAGCACACCTGAATGTAGCTCACCTCTCTCCTGGGCTCTCTAATGTCTCTTAGGATAGACATGGTATGAGACAGAGAAATGTCTGACAAGCCTCAGACTCAGCCTTGCATTTCCAGACAAGCATTTATGTCTTGGGAAGCACATATCCCAGGCTGCTCAGATTCTTAACCTGTAAAGAAATGCAGTCCTTTAACTGGCAGGCACAGAAGCAGATTCATTTCTGCTAGCAGAGATATTATCAGAAGATTTCTTCAAGCTACACTCCTTTGAGATTTCTATGATTTATAGGGATTTCTTCCTCTTTGATGTTCATTTTGCAGGTGTAACTCCTTTATTGAAAATTCCTCTGCGCTCAAGAAGCCCCAAGCAAAGGTGAAGAAAATGCATAATTTGGGCCATAAGAACAGCAGCACACCCAAAGAACCCCAGCCTAAAAGGATGGAAGAGGTCTACCGAGCCCTGAAGAGTGGCCTGAAGTAAGAGCTTTTATCCTACTTCTTGATTGAAGCTTTCTGTGACATTTTAGAGCCTAGAGAAACAAGAACAGGGATCCTTCCTCACGAGAGATGAACATACACCTCTTGAAGTCTGGATTGTGACACTTAGTATCTAAAATATTTGTATGGGAAACAGGAATACAGGAGGCAGAATCCCATTTCCATTCACATTTTCAGAAAAGCTCCCAAAGTCTAGGATTTCAACACTAGATTTTTTTTCCTTCTGAGTTTCCTAGAGTCCTGTCAAAGGCTTATATTGCCTTTCAGATAACATCCCAGATGATAACAGGGCTTTTATCAGCCAGATATAGGGGCAGCGACTGGAAGGCACCAGCCTATAAACTAAGCAGCAGATTAGCTTTCTTGAAACTGGTTGTTCAGTGTAAAGAGAACACCGAGCTCTTATACACAGTTAAATAAGTGAGCTCCTATTTTTTCCCAAAAAGGCAGCAGGGAACTGCTTTTAAGACAGATCAACGTAAATGAGTTTTTTGTCTGTAAACACATGCAGTGAGGAAAGCCATTTGTCAGGCAGATTTTCTTTTAGGGTGGTCATCAGCCAGCTTGGTATGTGCTGCAGAGCTCATGCATCGTTCTCTGGTTTGTGTTTGCAGTGAGTATCTGGAAGTTCACCAGACAGAGCTGGATAAGCTGACTACGCAGTTAAAGGACATGAAAAGAAACTCACGCCTGGTACGTGCCATGCTTTGTCATTGTGTGGGTGCACAGTGGCCTTCTTGAGGTGCTGGAGCAGCCAGGGGATGGGTGTGGGATAGAGGGAATTTGCACTGGTGCTCTTCTTCCCTTCTAGCCATGGTCTTGTTTGTGATTTCTGTTGAGTGTCAAACACTACTTTCTCATGGTGCTGTTGTGTTGCAAAATTAATCAGTTTTGTGTTCTCTGTTGCAGGGAGTCCTGTACGATTTAGATAAGGTATGTTACTCCCTTTAACACTCATTTTGCAAGGAAGCATTAATATCCATACAGTGTACGTGGAAACCTTTCTCAGAGGGTTTCTCTGGAAACCTTTCTCTGCTAGCCATGCCAACACCTTCATTTTCAAAGGAGGAAATCCCACTCCCCTCCTCTTCCCAGGGGCTCTGGTATTGCCCACTAATGCAGCATCAAACACGGTGTGCTCATGTGCTCACTAATCTGGCATCAAACATACCCCACCAACTCTTTTTCTGAGATCTGCTAGGTCATCCTGGCTGTGGGATGGGCACACAGAGAGAGACAGGCCCCTGCCAGGCAAGGAAGGAAGGAAGGAAGGAAGAAGGAAGGAAGCAGAGGAGAGACTTCCTTTTTCTGTCAGCTGACAGCCATTAAATTTAATCCATTTCCTTGTGTAAATTCTCTCAGCCAGCTCCACTCAGATGGGGGCTGATAGGGGCGCACCAGGGGACTGGGGGGATCCAGGTCAAGCCCCAGTTCATTCCTGCTCCTGCCACTTCTGAAGAAAGAAAAATTGAAAATATATTTTCCCTGCACGAAAACTTGGGCGGAAGAAAAGCTTTCAAAAATATTTCCTGAACAGGCCTGACTGTTTTCAGTCAAAATGCCAAGCTTGGGTTTATTCTCAAAACCAGCTTGCTAAGGAAGACAATAGATCTTGAAATGCAAAACCCGATCAATATTAATACAGGAATTTAAAGTACTGAAAATACTATTTTTAACCTAAAAAAAGCTCTGCTTTCTTTGGGTTTTTTTTGTGGGTTTTTTTTTTTTTTTTTCTTATAATAATTAGAAAAACCTAGAGAAATCCCATCAAATAAAAACTCTTTTTAAATTTAAAAATATACATTAGGTAAAGAAGTGAAGGAGCTCCGTTGTCAGCAGCAGCTTAAGAGTAGTAAGGTGGCACAACTGATTCCAGATTCATGGTCAAGGAAATCCTGTGTGTTTTAAGGAGGAGTATCTGGGATCCATGGGCACTAGCAGAGCTAGCATGGCAGTGTCTTACTGATTTATTTAAAGGTGCCTCACCCTCTGCCTTTTCCTTTCTTTCAGCAAATCAAAGCGGTTGAGAGATACATGAGAAGGCTGGAGTTCCACATTAGCAAGGTAATGGGGCTCTCTCCTATCACCTTTCTTCTGCATCTGTTCCTATATTATTGAGGAAACAAACCCTTGGCCTCCTGCTACCCCTTTGTGCTGGGGAGGCTGCTCCCAGATTTGCCATTTTTTCCACGATAGGCTGGTTGTCGGAGCCAAAGGAAGAGTTTCCGCATAGACCCCAAGGTCCAGCCATGCCCCTAGACACTCCCACATGCTTTTAGGTACAGAGAGAACAGAGGATGGGAGACTTGCGGGGGAAAATCTGTCTCACAGCATGCTTATTGTCAGGCTTTAGGTAGAAAGAGAGTTGCGTCTGAAAGCAATTTAATTCAGCAGTTATCTCTAGCACACACAGCAGCTAGCTTGGATTTATTCCTGGATTTCACTGCTAATGCTTTTGCTGCATGGTTTGGGGCCCACATCCACTTGAATGCATCGATGAGAATATCGGTGGAGGTACTTGTGATTTACACTAATATGTTTTAGAGCTGGATAAAATCCACGGCATGTATTCTCTTACTTATAAACATATCTGCTAGTGATTAGTTGCCTTTTTGAGCCTGACAAAGGAACGAATTATTTTTGACAGATGAAATGTCTTTTGAGAGTCATTTGAAAAGCATTTGTGCAGCTTCAAGTCCTCTAATTATGACAACCTATCCAAACCTTTTAATTTTAGTCCTTTCTTACTCTTTGAGCCAAAAATAAAAATATAAATCATAAGGCGATAGACTGAGATTTTGTTCCCCAAGCCACCTACTCTCTTGCTGGCAACATGAATGGCAAAAATTAGTACTTGAAGAACATTTCCATTCAAATCCTTCCCACTTCAGCCTGCTCAGAGCTAATGGTTTCTGGGTTTATAATAAGAGTGAAAAGCACCAAATGCAAGAGGTAACGCTGGTCACTGTTACTCAGGCCTGCCAACTACATGAGTTCACTCTCTGTAACCCACGGCAACAGAGACAAAAGGAACCGAGTGTGTGGCATTAAAGCCACAGGCTTGGGCAGGTGGAGAAACATTTTTGGTTCTAGTGATAGAGAAGGGTTTTTTTCAGTAGTATTTAATCAGGGACACAGAGATGCCTTCTGTCTTTACCTGCCACTGCTCTATAAAGGAAGCAAAGCAAGGAAAATGAGGTGCACAACAGCAAATCCCACATGCTTGGGGAGGAGATGAGCATGTCCTAGCCACACTCATGTGGGCAGGAGCAGGATATCAATCCTGGACCAAGGCTCCACTCCAATGTCAGAAGTAAATACCAAGTGACAGCTATTTATAGTAATTGTCTTTAGCTTGCTGGCTTCCAAGAGAAACAGGAGTGAGTATGAGTACAGAAAGCTTTTTTTTAACTTCAGAATGGCAAAATGCTGCCTGTGTCTTCATTACCTTATGCTGAACTCTTTCACTTTGCAAAGCATTCCCTGTTTTGGGTAGCGTGCCTTCAGATCAGAGGCTTCAGCCACCAGTTATCCAAGATAGCCTTGTAAAAATTGACCCAAAGCTTTGAAGCCATCAGGAAAACAAGTCCTGTTCCAAACAAATTAGCAACAGCACTTTTTGTTAGAGATTAAGCAGGCTTGGAAAATGGGTTTTGAAACACGTCTGGATTGTCACATCAGGCTCATCTCTGATGCAGCACACAAAGTCACAGACTGATGAAGCCAAGGTGCTGGATGCTTTCATAGAGAGAAATGCTGCCATAAAAATCCAGTACTGAGCAGGAGCACTGAGGGACACAGATCGACCTCTTGATTTCAGAGATAACAATGGAAAGAGTTATTTTAGGTAAAACCCAAATATCATCCTGTTTTAGAAGGGACATTAGAAGCCAAAAGAAGAGACAGCTTCTTCTATTCCTGTTCTTCTCCTCACCCTGATAGGTTAGAATACCCACATATTCTGTATCTGACAGATTCAGTTTATAAAAATATAAACTACTATATATAGCTGGTGTATGTATGTACATGTATTACTCAGTTGGAGTAAATGAATACGTTCAGTACAGGAATTAGAGAGAAAAGGGAAACCAAAGCACGAGGTGTGTAAATCCATTGCCCCTTTGAAGCTAGATCCAGGTGAGACTTCAAACAGAGTGTGACTATGTTTTGCAAAACTTCCAGCACATTTACAGTATGTTGGGTCCCTAAGTTATGTCAAAGGACTGTAAGAAGATGACCAGATGTAAATGTCTGGGGGGGTTGAAGTTCAAAATACTTTTTTAACCTGACATCAGCTGTTTGTAAGCCCTTCGCTTGTGCTGATTCCTAGTATGACTCCCAGTTTCTGGAGATGGAGGGTAAGAGTTCAAAATACCACTGCCAACTTCCAATACTACCTATTAGTCAAATATTGCAACAGCCTTGATCTATGGCTGATATTGGGGAACCAAAGCCACTCCTGACCCTATTAAATGTGCCGTTTATCACTCCCAGTCGCATTTGGCAGTGTGGGCATTGCAGTTGCCTTTTAAAGAGCTCTTCTCAAACAGCAAGATGTTTGAGAAGCTGGCTGCATTCCTGCCTCACTGTTATGAACAGTGTTATGAGCAGCAATGCTTAGAGGCATGCAGGGCAAGAAGGTGAATTGCTGGCATATACTGTTGCTGTACTGTTGAGATTTTTACAGTGGAAGTTTCTTTTATCTTGTGTTTCTTTTCCACAGACTGTAACACTATCACAGCTTCATTTCCTCAGCCCTTCCATTGGATATAATGGTTTGGCTGAATTTTCTTTTAATGAAAATGACTTCATTGTGTTGGTTTTATTTTGCTGGGTTTTCTGGGGTTTTTTTTCAGTACACTTTCCTTGTTCCCACTAGGTGGATGAGCTTTATGAAGCCTATTGTATCCAAAGGCGGCTCTGTGATGGTGCCAGCAAAATGAAGCAAGCTTTTGGAATGTCTCCTGCCAGCAAAGCAGCTCGAGAGAGCTTGACCGAAATCAACAGGAGCTACAAGGAGTACACAGAGGTACATCCTCATCAGTTCATTCTTTTCACTCTCACACTGTTTGAAAGCCATGGGAACTTTGCCACTAATTTCAGAGAGGGTTTCATCCAGATAGAAGAAATAAAAGCAAACTCAACAAAGAGGAATTTGTATTTGTTTTTCTTCAGATGAATACCTAATGACTGACAAAGACAGGTTACATGGGCACAAAGAGTTCCTTGAAATAACAGTTTAGACTCTATGAGAGCCAGGTTATACCTAGGAACTGGAGCACAAAAGCAAAAGCATAAATCTGCCCCAAACCTACTTTAACTCCAACTACCTCCTTCCAGCCTGCAGATTTAGGGATGGCAGGTTGACTGGAAGCCGTGTGCCTACAGACTTATGCTGCGTCCTACATGTTGCACTTGCTGTGATCAAAATCTATTTTATTAAACAGGCAGTAGATGATGAACAACAGTGTAATAGTGTTGCAAACAAACTGTCACACAAGTTGTGACAAACTTCCAAAATCAGAAGGAAGATCTGGAGAGGGTCTAATACCCAGTCTCTCACAGTATTCTTTCTTAATGTAGTTCATGTTTCTTGAGAGACTAAATCATGCTGGGAGACACTTTGGCACAGAGCTGCTGCTGTTGGCACAAGTCCTGGCTGGAGAGGACCAGAAGAGTGAGTAGGTTATGCTCCAAGGGCAAATCCTCCTTTTGCCATCAGGAGGACTAGTAGGCAGCAGCAGCAGAGGAGCATGAGGTTGTAGTGTCAAAAAAAGCAGGCATAGCTGCCACTTCTTAGGGCCAGATCTAGCTAAACAAGAAGGATGGCTCTGAGATTAATTTTATTGCAAAATATCTTTAATTTGCCTAGCAGAATATATCCTTGCAAACAGACCTTAAAAGAAAAATCCCAAAGAAGTTTTGTCTGACTTCACTGTTCTCTTTTCCAACACAGAACATGTGTACCATAGAAGCAGAGCTGGAAAATCTATTGGGGGAGTTTTGCATCAAGATGAAAGGTAAGTGCCATTTCACCTTCCCCTTCTTTCTCAGAGAGAGTAGCGGTTGCTGCACATGTTGGTGAGGAAATTGAGACAGACTGTGTGACATGCATTTATGACAGGTGGAGTTTCCCAAACCACCCCTCACTCATTGCTGAGCCCTCAAACCCTGCCCACTGGAAGGGATTACAGAAACAGAACACCAATGTTTACAGACTTTCTGAGATTCTGCCTTTTGTTTCCTGGACTAATTACCTCTCGCAAAGACTCCTCCCAACGGCCAAAGCAATTCAGTTTTAAAGGCTGCTGTAATTTTTGCCTCTATTTCAGTAATACTTTGAGAAGGTGACTGGGAAATTACCTGAATTTCCATGGAGTTGAATTTGAAATTTAAAATACCTTCTTATTTTGACATCAGCTATTTCTAACTCCTTTACTTTTGCTAATTGTGATCAATACTATTTTTGACCAAATGTAAAACCAGCAAAAAGCTGGAGATAGTTTTCCTAGATAACTCTGTGATGGCATTCACCTTTCCATTTTATTCCTTGTCTTTATGACAGGGGAGTTTATGGTTTGAGTACAATGGAATCAGTTTTACTTGAAGCCTCAATGGATTGTCAGGTATTGCTAATGCTGTTATCCCTTTAAGACTCAATGTGTTAAAGAAGAGATTGGGAAGGGATAACTTTTTGGATCTTCAGTCACTGGCATGAGAATAGTTCTATAAAACAAAGTCAGCATCTAAATATTCATGAACTCTTAATTCTTCACTTGATATCTTGCCATTTAAAACATCCACAGTATTGCTGGTGGAGTTTTGAGAGCTCACAAATCTCATACAAGGTTTTGATTCTGCCTGCCTTGTCACAGTTGTTTCCTATGATTACAGTGCATAAGATTAAGATTAATCTTAGATTAAATTAAAATAGCTACTCTGTGCTCTCCTATTAGAGAAAACAATTGCAGCAGATGTTAGAGTTCTCCTAGCTCTGTCCCTCAGGTTTTAGATGAACACACAGAGGCTGAGCCAGATATTTCTGTACAGGAACACACAGCAGAACCACAGCATGGACATGCTGAATGAAACAATGTCACAGAGTGTATAGGGAGATTTTCCAGCTCCCTTGGAGGATTTTTTTTACTTTCTGTAAATGCAATGCACAGTTCCTGAGAGCAGGAACATGTTGCAGAAGGTGTCATAGTGTCGCAAATGTCTTTGCTGAAGAGGTCTGGCCCCTTCTCTTCTGGATGCCAAATCCTCTGGCAGAACTCAAGGGCTTTGGAGAAGGCAGGTACTGCACTCACATGTGGGAGCAGAGCACAAGGCACAAGCAGCAGCTGCTTCTGAACAGTTTGCATCACCTACAGAAGCCCAAATTAAAAAACAGCAAAGAGAAATGCCATGTTAAATATTCTCTAATTAGGGCATCTGAGATTTCTATCTAGATAGTTTTCCCTAGGATTAGGAATCCTATAAGACAGTACAGCTATTGCTAAGGCTTGCAACAGCTCTGGCACAAAAGCCTGCAGATCACACAGCAAGTTTCCCCCTTAAGTTACACTGCAGCACATCCAGCTAACTTTAGAATCTAATTTAAAATCAAAGCATTCCTCTCCCCAAAGCTTATCTGTTCCTAGCCATTCCAGTGAAAGTTATTTTTATTTTGTGCCCTCTGTCACTTACACTGAAAGCAAGCCAACTTACACAATGCTGTCAGGAAGCAGGGGAGCTGCACAGAGCTTTTATGACTGATATTTACAGGAAAAAAAAAAGCCTAATCATTTTTCAAAATCAAGATAATAAGTGTGCCAGCATGCTTAGCTAATTGGCCAGGATTAATCAGTTGTTGAAATTTACCTGGGAGACCCAGTGTGGAAATTCTTGTATGGAATCTGTGTATCCTGTTGTGGTGTACAGGAAGGTGCCCTTACAGCTGTTTGAAGAGCCAGGACAGCAGGCAGTGAAAAGCCCAGATGTTTTACTCAAGGGAGAACAATACACTGGCCTGACACACTGGTGGCTCTGCAGCACGGAGCCCACCACCAGCAGCCATGGTGCAGGAGCCCAGCAGAGCTGCACGCCAGCAGAGCTGCACAACAGCAGAGCTGCACGCCAGCAGAGCTGCACAACAGCAGAGCTGCACGCCAGCAGAGCTGCACACCAGCAGAGCTGCACAACAGCAGAGCTGCACGCCAGCAGAGCTGCACACCAGCAGAGCTGCACGCCAGCAGAGCTGCACACCAGCAGAGCTGCATGTGCTGTGTGAGCTGCAGGTGGCCCTGTCCCATAATTACTTATGCTGACTCCCCAGAAGCAATCTCCTGTCCTGTCTGCATTACAGGTCCAGTGCTTCTACAAAGGTGTGATATTTGAAATTGTATGATAGAGCCATTGGTTCCTGCCATATTTTTAGTTCCCAAAAAGCCATTCAGTCACCAAATATTTGTTTCCTGTGAAAGTACTTAGGCTTTATTGTCAAGTCAGCATATAGCCTCCTCTCCATCATGCTGAAAAGACTTGACCAGCCTGGTTGGGCCAGTCACAGCTCACAGACCTAGACATCCATATGGAGTTTTAAGCTGGAGTTTCCTCACCCACCCACCCCATCCACTGGGCAAAAAAAAAGACCTTTTATTTTCTTCATGTGCTTTTGGTGATGTGTCCCAGGAGAGATCAAATTCACTTACAAAAGCATGCCTGGGGAGAGAGAAGCAGTGGTGGAGTGCTAGTAATCTTAAATTATTTATAAACAGTAAATAAATTAGAAAGGAAATAATAAGTAATATGAGCTCTGTGCAAGGGCCTCTCTGTTCTGCTAAACACTAAGATGAGCAAAGAAAATTATTTTCTGGTCAAAGAAATGGAAGAGGCAGATAGGCAGATCACAGGGACAGTCCATGACTGCATGCAGGGATTGAATTGTTCCTGCAGTACAGCTAGCAGGACTAATTAATCCCTGCAAATGTAGCCAGCACTAGGGTTCCTCATACTTGCCTTGATTTTAACACACCCCTGTACGTTCTGTTGCGGCGTCCCTTTCTCTGCCGCAGAGAAATGTATGTGGCCTCAAGACATTTTCTTTGGGCACTGAAACACTAGAGGCATAGATTTAGGCTCACACAGCAAAGCTGGGTAAGTTTTTATACCAAAGCAAGTGCAATGGCTACATAGTGAGGGGATTTGTGAGAAAGGAGAAGCTCCCTCTGTGGGAAAAACAGCTAGCTGAATCCTGTAGAAAAGCAGGTCAGCAGGCCAGGAGAGGTGTGGTAATTCCCCTTGGATTTCAGCCTGGTCCCTCAGGAAACTTTCATTGTATATGCACAGTGCTCATATAAAAATAGCATTGTTGTGTCCTACCTTAAAAAACCCCAAAACCACACTTAGATCACAAGTGCTTTTCTGTGCTACTCCTCCCACTCTGGGGAAAAATGGGATTAATCTGGTATTACAGATGTCAGTCATATTTCGTGATGCATTTACTATGGAAAGACACTCAGCTATTATGGGAATGATAATGTTATGGAAACGGCAAGCAGAGGGAGCCCCTGTTGCTTGCTGTGTCTCTCTGAAGATGTACTAAAAAGGAATCTGTATTAGAGTGTAGAGCTCGGTGGGGTTAGCATTGAGCAGCACTACAGGGGGAATCAGCAGCTCGCCTACACCTCACCATGGGAAGAGCTCTCAGCTGAGTGTCTGAACACAGGTGATGTCAGGAAGCAGTTTCTCCTCTCTCTATAGTTATTATATAAAAGGAAACCTCAGGCTCTCATAAGGAAAAAAAGCTGAAAGGTATAAATCTTTCATGTGCAAGAAGCCACAGCCCAACAAATTTTATACAAAATAAAGAAGAAAATAAAAAATTAAGATGGTAGGCTGTCTTGGTTTGGAGGGTGCACAGGCAGCAGTAAGAGGGGGGATATGAACAGCAGCCGGGGGGGCTGCAGGAGGGTGTTGCTCTCTTCTGTCCAAGTGTGGCAGTGGTGGCCCTGGGCACCCCACTGCACCCCGCTTCTGGGTTCAGCCATGCTTGGCAGCCCAGGCCTTCCCACAGCCCCTCTGTGTCTTTCCTTCTCAGGTCTGGCTGGCTTCGCTCGGCTCTGCCCAGGAGATCAATACGAGGTATGTGTGCATGAGTTCACTGTTTGTTAAATAGCAAAAGAATCAAAAGGATAGCATGAATAAAACCTTTCCACATCAGCACCTCAATAAACAGCTATTATTTTTCCCACATGTGCTCTGAAAAACCTTGCAGTTCTCTGTGTGTCTGCTTTTGTCAGGGCATTTGTCAGAAGTGGATGCAGAGAACTGGGTGATGGCTATTTGAAGAACGATGAGGTTTTGGTTTTTAGCTTTTAAAAATCTTATTTTTGACAAAAGTTCCTTATTTCCATGAAAAAAAAACATATGCCCCATCCCATTCATGTAGGGCAAATGGAACACATCCTTGCAAGGATCCTTTACTGAATGCATAAGCTCTGCTTCATCATAGAGCTAAGTAGCACAAAGACACTGAATTTCTCTCGTTTCTCAAGACCCAGATGTAACCTGCTGTGAGACTGCCTCAGGATCTTTGGTCATTGCAGTGTTTCAGTAGAGAGCATCAGGAGCCTATTAATCAGAGATGGATTAAAATAAAAGCCTGCAGCTCTACCAGAACAGAGCTAATCTTGCAAGAAATTTGCAGTGGATTGATAGTGGATCCCCTCAACCAGTATTTCCTAGCTGCCTCACTCATAGATTGACTTGTTCCCACTCTCATTCTCTGTGACAAATGACTCCTGCTGCTCTCACTCCTGCTTTCTCTGTGGGGTCAGTTAGTTGGGGCAGGTGTCTCCCAGCTGGCTCAAAGTGAGTGGTCTTCCTGCTCTTGATGCTCCAAGTTGGGTTACTGCACTAGAGATGTCATTCATTTTCATCATGAGACAGTCAAAACCTTGCAGCTGGGGAGGTCTCTGATGGGGAATGGCTGAAAGCTCATCTGCCTGGGAAGGCAGAAGATCCAGCAGGTTGTAGATGTTAGGATAGACTGCGAGTGCTTTTATCCTACCCTCCCACTTTCCCTGTAAATGGAATTAAGTGCCTTGCAGCTTTGTTATGAATCATCAAGTTACATGAAGTAAAAACTTGGGTGAGGAGTACCCTACCAAAAGGAGCAATTAGCAGAGCTGATAGATAGAGATCCTTCAGTAGATTTTTCCTTTTGACTCAGTGGGAAGTGAATGGGCAGCACCTATGCCACTAACTCTTCCAGTCTTTCTCAGACCCTTTCCCCAGTTCTGTTTCTGATATTTGTGCCTTGTGAGAGCAGATTTCTCAAGAAAATAAAAGGATTTTTTTTTCTAGATTTTCATGCGTTACGGTCGCCAGCGATGGAAACTGAAAGGCAAAATAGAAGTGAATGGCAAGCAAAGCTGGGATGGAGAAGAGATGGTTTTCCTCCCTCTCATTGTTGGACTGATCTCCATTAAGGTATACATGCTGACTCCTTTGCCTGCAAGCAAGGCAGGAGTCAAAAACCTGCCTTCTCATGCTCCATCAGCAAAAACACAGAAGCAGATCATTAAACTCTTTAGAAACAAGCCATGATTAGTATTTCTGACAAATAGTAAAGTGCTGTAGTATTGTCCAGTTTAGATACTACAAGACTAATCAGTTTGTGAGAGCTGTGGGAGAGATTTTCTTCTTAAACTGGAGTCTTTCCATCACTATTCCATCTCTTCATTGCCCCCAGTCTCCCAACACAGCTTTCTCCTGGCAGGAAGTCCATGCTTTCTTTCCAACAAGCCTCCAACCTAGAGATACCCAGTCTCTGACCCCTGTCTAGAAACTGCTGCTAAAAACCACTCCAGATGTCCCTGGTTAGGTAGCTTAAACAGAAGAATGTCTTAAAAGTCTTAGGGGAAATGCCCCACTTACACACTGCAAAGACATTATGAAAAAAAATGCAGGTGATTGCAAAACTCACAACCAAAATAATCCCAAATGTGTGAGACAGTAGGTTTTCAAGGCAAGTTGTGACACATGGTGAGTCACTCTCCTCAATCTATCACACAGGTTTAAGGTGGAAAGTTAGGAGAGAATCCCTTTTTATAGCACACAAGAATCCCAGTGTTATTAAGGTTAATGTGTATATTCTCTTCCCTTTTTGGACTCTGTCCAAACACTTTCACATAAAAGGCTCAAGAACTGATTTTCAAGCCAACAGCCAAAGACTAGTTTGTGTAGGAGCTGCATATAGAGCTGTCACTCTGAATTTGCAGGCAAATGTATCTCTAAAGTGCTCTACTCTTACTGTAGCAACATATATGGAGGTGGTTCTTCAGCAGCAGATGTGTGGAAGTCCTCACCAAAGGCCATCCTTGGTGCAAACAATTACATGGCTTTAGAGTTACAAGAGAGAAATACCTGGAATAGAGCTCCCTTGGGAATTATTAATTAGGCAAGTTACATCAGGAGATTCCCAGTCAGGAATTTGTCAACTGCTGAGACATTTTATGTCCTCCCTGTTCTCACTCTTCCCTTGGGCTCTCATTATCATTAGTGAAAAGATCAAATACAATACTAGACAGGCTGTTGGTCTGAGCCAGTATGGTTGTTCTCTTCTGATTCCTACAAAAAACATAAAATACGGAATCATGATCATACGCAACTAAGCATTTCTTAAAAAAAAAAAAAAAGAAAACTACCACCAAACCCTAGAATTTTTCCTTAAGTAATGCAACAAACAGTCATATTTTAGAAGCTTTGTAGCAAGGGGGCCAGGCCAAACAATCAAAACTATTATCTTGGGATTAAGGATTGCAATGCTTTGTGTGGTCCTAAATATCCTGTTCTTGTCTCTTGCAGGTCACAGAAGTTAAAGGGCTTGCTACTCATATCCTTGTGGGAAGTGTGACCTGTGAGACAAAAGACCTGTTTGCTGCTCGACCTCAGGTGGTTGCAGTAGACATTAATGACCTTGGCACAGTCAAGCTGAACCTTGAGATCACCTGGTAGTAAGTAGAACTCCTTGGTCAGTTGGTCAATCAATCAATCAGCTGTAAAACTTCAACCAAAGAAAAATGGTTCATCCATGTGGGCTGTTTTCTCCATATTTTTCCCTGCCAAGGAACATTGTGAAGGAACTGTGGCCCAAGTTTGGTGTATGAGAAGTAGTTCATAGTCAGCCACAGTTTGCCTGCTTTTCCTGTGGTAAAGAGGATTGTGCCTAGTTTCAGCTGTTAAATTAGGTTTGGTATGTACTGACATTACAAGGTGTGGGAACTGCTTAGTGATGATAGATTGCAGAATTGCCTAAAGCTTACTTCAAAGCTTAAAAATGGGATATAACTGAGTGGTCATATATATTTTTTAATATTTGATGAAATCAGTGCTGGATTTATGGATTTACACTAGCATAGCAAAGTTCAGGAGCTGGCCCATCTTGAAAAGCTGGCTTTCAAGGGCTTCATACACCACAAGAGTGATGGGAAATCTCTTGGTGTTTTCTACTGACATTGGTCAGCATAGGTAGCTTTAGGATACAGACCCAGTTCTCACTGCATCTTTATGAAATAAGTAAATGTAATTTCTGAAGAAGCATTGATGCATTTAACTTCTAACAATCATGTGTGCTGTTTCTTGTAATGCAATAAACATGAGGCCAGCAATAACAGCTCCTGGTTTCCTTTATAATGCAACAGCTCTATTAATAGTTGAGCACCTTTCTCATTAGTATGTGTGACACTTGGCAACTCAAATCCAAGAATACTTTTCATGTGAGAAGAATAACATCAGACTGCACTACGTAAATGGTTTCTGAGGGAACACTTTTATCAGAACCGAAAACCACACTTCTGAGACTGCTGTCTAATTAACAACATTTTTTAAAACCCTTCAGTTTAAAAACTTGCTACCTCTGGGTTTTGATGTGCTAATAAACCACCCTTTCAAAAATGGATTCTGTGGACCTGAAATGCTCTTGCTCAGCCTAACAACCTTTTATTTTCTCCCCTCTTGCTTGTGTATCCATAGCCCCTTTGATGTTGAAGACTTGACCCCATCTACAGGAAATGTGAGCAAGGCGTCTGCTCTCCAGAGGAGAATGTCCATGTACAGCCAAGGCACTCCTGAAACACCAACCTTCAAGGACCACTCGTTCTTTGTAAGCTCTGTTTGGCTTCATGTTTATGTAATGAGAAACCTTGGTTCAGATACTGCAAACATTTCATTGCTTTACATGTCTAAGCTTTTCTTCCCCCGGTTCCAGCAGGTTACCCTTACAAATACTTATAAAGCAAGTGCATTCCTAGCTGCTAATCCTAAAAGAAGGTGACTATGATCCTGGCATCTTTGAAACTATGTGGCCAATTAATGCATACCTATCCTTCCTGCCTGACTGCTGTGATACGTGAATAATCTTTTAAAAATGTGTTTTCATTTTGCAACAGTAGTTAAACAACCATTATAGCTCAAGTATTTTTAAGTATCCTGTGATAAAATTTGCCCCTGTACTGAAGATATTCACAGGGTGTTGCTACATTTTGCATGAATCAAATTCTGAATGCTTAATCAGGCCATCTGTACAGAGATTAACTTTACAAGTGCCACATCCCATGCCTGTAATTTAGTACTCTGCTACAAAGCATTCATTTAACTTGCCCTTCCTCACACCCTCTTTGCTTTAACTGTTGAAGAAATGGCTGCATCCCCTGCAAGACAGGCCAAAGTTGACAATCTTAGATGCTCTTCAAGACACTTTCTTTGACAAGCTTCGTCGCAGTCGCTCTTTTAGTGACCTGCCATCGCTCAGGCTAAGCCCAAAAGCAGGGCTAGAGCTATATGTGAGTCCTGGTTTTCATTTGGTGAAGGATTTTTTCGGTTCCTGTGTGGCATTTCCATTCCCACGCATGCTTCATATGTTGCTCTCTGTTGCAACTCGCTCATTTTGCTGACTGATTAAAGGGCAGGACATAACTGTGAGCACATGCGGCTCACATTAAATAAAAATTTCTCTTGGTTTCTATAGAGATAATGATCAGAAGTCAACTGTCTGTGGGCAGAGAGCAGGGCAGGAATACAAGCCAACAGTGTTCTTAAAAATCACCTGCTACACTGATTGATGCTCTACATTTGCCTAGTAATGTGACTTTCAGAAGCTGAAAGCATACCCATGTCAAGGGAAAGAAGAAATAAATCTTTGACTATGATTGTGTTTAGGGAAAAATTGCTGCTAATAATACTAGAAAAAAAAATCAAGTTTTGGACACTTAAACCTTAAGCTTAGCAACATGTGAATGACTACAATTCTTTCCAGCAAATTGTCAGCAAAATAGTAGTTGCCTTCCATCTGTGCCATGCATTTCTCATGAGCTGGCCACATAACAAAGCAAGGTCTTTAGGTCAGGTAGGCAGATTGTGACTCCTATAGTGATTTTTCCCCATATGTCAGTCAGAGATGAACGTGTACATATATATATATATATATATATATATATATATATATATATATATATATATACCCTGATAAATCTGGAGTCTGCATAGGCTGGTTTTGCTTCTTAAATGATCAGTGTCCAGCTCAACACACCACCAGTTTTGCTGACTTATTTCAGCAGAAACTCATGTTGGACAAGCTCCTATATAACTCTCGTTCAACAATTGTTCCAGACATCCATGCCACATGCAGGACATGGGATAAAAAGAAATAGCACGGTACTATCACCATTTAACCACCATGACGCTAGAGAAACCTTCAGAGCAAACTGTGTTACATTTTACAGATTGTTACTTTAGAAGTCAGAAGATAAATAGAACAGAAATCTGTAATGAGGAGGAAAATGCAAACAAGGTGGCTTACGTACAGTCCCAATAAAAAGAGCCATGGTACAGGAACTAGAGCAGTGCACTGGAGCTGCTGTTGGAGAGAATATAGTAGGGTGAGCGGTATTCATGTCCCTCTTCTGGAGATATTTCCTAGAGCTCTCTATTGAGCAGAGAGATGCTGAGCCCAGGTTTTCCAGCAGTTTTCATGCCAAAATTGAGGGGCTGTGCCAGATGAAAGCGGAAGTTTGATTTGAACTATTTTTTCCATCTCTCAAGTCTTGAATGCTTCTTTAATCTTTTTCCTTGCCTTTTTCTTTCCTGGGCACGTGCTGTATTTCTATCCTCTTTCCAATGCTGCATGAAAAACATTTTTCTTCCCATTATCTTTTCAGTCGAATTTGCCAGATGATGTATTTGAAAATGGGACAGCAGCCACTGAGAAGCGGCCTCTCTCCTTCACTTTTGGTGACCTGCCTTACGAAGACGCCGTGCCCCCTGCCAACTCAGCAGAGTCCTCCTCTGCCCGTGTCAGCTCCAGCCCTGACATCACTGCCACCCCCACCCAGCACCGAGCCCTTGAGTCCTCCCAGAGCTCAAGCCTAGACTGTAGCAGCAGCGACTCCCGCAGAGACTCTGTGGCTGAGCCAAAGGCCCTGCCATCCCACGGAGAGGGAGTGGTGGCTGAGAACAAGAACACCCCAAGGGCAGCTCCTGAAGTTTGCCAAAAAATCTCTGATGCTGGGAGCGATCGTGTCTTTGTAGAAGTGAGTGTCCCAGTGTCTCTCCTGCAGGACACGGATGAAGGTTCAGAACTCAAGCCTGTGGAGCTGGATACCTATGAGGGCAACATCACAAAGCAGCTGGTCAAAAGGCTTACATCAGCAGAGACACCCCTGACCCCAGAGAGGCTGCCATGTGAGGGATCCATTAGTGGGGAATCAGAAGGATATAAGTCTTATCTTGATGGAAGCATTGAGGAAGCCTTGCAAGGGCTTCTTTTAGCTCTTGAGCCACATAAAGAGCAGTATAAAGAGTTTCAGGACTTGGATCAAGAAGTGATGCATCTAGATGACATCCTAAAAGTGAGTACATTTTCAGAAAATACTGCCCTAAAGAAAATCTGAGACAGGTAGAATCTCCTCACCTGCCTTGCAAACATCAGAGTAGGCTTTCTGGAGAACAGTAGAATTCCCTAGTAGCAGTAGATTTGTTCCTGCTTGGAGCATCCTTTCAAAATGTTGCATTTTTAAACTTTTGTCAGCAATGTGCTTATCATAGCCTTCTGTCCTCAAGCAACAGAGCCTTTATCAAAACCTGGGGGAAAGAGAAAAAGGTGCTATGACAGGAGGATAATAAAATTACACCCTTCTCTGAATGCTTTGTGAACCATTGTGACTCACCACTTGTGAACCCATTGCTTGAGCCATACTGGAGATCAAATGTAGCCAAACTTTTTACCTTTGAAATCTGTGAGTCACATCCTCAGTGGATGTACTTTAGAATACTACCCCTGAACTCCGTGGAGCTGTGCAAAACGACACTAGCTGAGGATCAGGCCTTGTAGCTGTAGAAGCTGAATTTTCCAAATTCCCAGAGGGATTTAGAAGCAACAAGTATCACTGAAGGTTGCTGTCTCCATGTCACCTGGGCGCGGCCTTTTTCTTTTTCCCTCATCCATTTTCATAATGAGACACATCCTATCATTACATTAAGATACAGAGAATAATGTTAAAAATTGAAAGAAAAGGGGTTTGCATGTATATTGTTAATATGTTTACTGTGGGTCACTGTTACTTGTATCTCCCCCGTGAACAACTCGTGACACGTTACTCTGCAAACAGTATTACATGGGAAATGATCATTTCAAATGCTTCATATTCATATGCAAATTGATCTGCTAGTCATTCAAGAACATGGCTGAGGAGGAAGCAGGGAATCATTTATTCTTCTGCATTATCTTTTTACAAAGAAACTTTGTTAACCTCCTTCTTTCCACTGGTGTTTACAGCTCCATAGTACTTTCACAAGTTAAGTGCTTTTTTTTGACAGCCTGCAGCCCCTGTTCCTTGCATTATTTATTCCTAGAGAGGTTTGAGCAGGCAGAGGTACCATTACTATTATTTTCTAACTTGGTACAAAGAGGTCAACTATCCAAAGGGCAGAGGGACAATGGAGACTGTTTATTTAGGCTGCTTTGATCAGAAGTTACAAACAGAGAGACATGGTATGAGGGCAGAGAGGATGGATGTGTGCAGACAAGATTCCTGCACACTCGAGATGGATGCCTCTTCCAGATCTGTTGAAGTCTGGGTGTCACCTATTGATCAGCTTGCATACTGACACTCAGCATCCCCAGCAACCATTCAGAAAGGGGCTGCATGGGCTCCTCATGCAGAAAGGTTGAGCTGGAATCCAGCTGTGGCTGAAGAAACCTCCCTTGGCCATTAGATGAGCAGAGATTATGGCCCACATGTTGCTGCTTGGGTTTGACTACCAAGCCCTGAAGGAAATGGAAGCTGAAACCATTGGTCCTGCACAAGAGCACTCATCCTTGTCACAGATGTGTTGAGAAGTGTGTTTGATCAGCTAATGATTGTACAGTCAGTTTAAGGACTCAAACATCCTAAGTGCAAATGAATTGAAAATAGAACTCCAACTCCCTTCAGCTCTAGAGCAGCTGATGCTGAATCTGAACTCCTCAGAGGCCAATGCATTTTTCTGTGAGCTGAGACAAAGTCATGGCTCCTGCTTGGGACTGGAGGATGTGGCTTTTGTAATGGCATCAGTGGATCACATTTGTTTCTGATCAAGTAATCACATAGTGTGAAAGATGAAGTCATTACACCAACCAATGGAGATCCCTCAAGTTACACCTGATTCTTCAGGATGACCCTGGGAGCAATTCTGTGGCCACATGTGCATGAATTGCCACATGGGGCCAGGGTCTTTCATACTTCCTACAGCAACAGCAAGGTTTCCTTTGTGTTTCTTCCCCGCAGTGAGGTGGGATGGTTCCCCCCTCTCTAACGCTGTTAATTTCTGAGTTACAATACTGCCTTTCTCTGTCACCTAGGAATCTGATGCCTTATTGGCTTTTCCTTGATAATCCATTTGGCTTCAAAGGCCACAAAACTCCTCTCATTCCATTAATAAAAGTGCAACTATGGGACCAAATTCATTCCTGGCCAAGGTCTGTTAGAGTTACGTCTGGAATAAATCAGGTAGTGCCACTGGATATGTATAAATTGGCTTCTATAGCTAGAACAGCAATTAAGGAATGTGCCTTCCCCTTTCAACTTCCATTGCATTAATTCCCATCATTCATTTTGGAGAATGCCGAGAGCTGTGAAACTTGGATTCAAGAAGTACTTCTCATTTCTATAAAACACGTTGAATTTTGCCTTTGAGGGTTTTCCTTTAGGGAAGAGAGTGGGTAGCATGAGGAGGGGAGGAGGAATGAAAGGCTTTTCCCAGTTCTCAGGCTTTGATTGTATATGCTATGAATATGAAGGCTTGAAATGAAACACCCAATAAAATGAAGTTTAAAAAATAAAACGAAGAATTTGAAGTTTTAAGCTTTATCTTTTTTTTTTTCTTATCTTTCTTGTAGTAGCTAATAAATGGGGTTTTCATTGGTTCGTTCTGCCTTTGCAGTGCAAGCCAGCAGTAAGCCGAAGCAGGTCCTCCAGTTTAAGTCTAACAGTTGAAAGTGCTTTAGAAAGCTTTGATTTCCTGAACACCTCTGACTTTGATGATGAGGATGGTGGTGGTGTGGAGGTTTGTAATGGTGGAGGAGGTGCAGACTCAGTATTTTCAGATACTGAGATTGAGAAGAATAGGTAAGTTTGCAGAACCTGCCAGCTGTGCTTACGCCAAACTGACACCCTGGCTCTTTGTCACTAACAGGGGATCCTGGTGCACAATTTATTCAAGGAAGACTGACTAATCCTTGATGAGTTTTAGGGTCAGAGGGCTCCCCGTGGCTGCTGCATACAAAATCTTGTTTCCAGGACCATTTTTCCCCCCCTGTTCAAATATATGCAATCTGTCCTCCAAAGGAGAAGGGTAAATTAAATTAAGCTGACATCAATACTGGCAGAGCCTCTTCCTTGACATAGGTTTGGACCTGGCTTTCCTTGGATGTAATTACTAATTCCTCTGTGGTTTTTCCCCCCTCCCTTTGTCTTTTCTCTCTAGCCGAATGAGTCTTTGCAGTGGATTAAGCTTGTCAGTAACAATAACACAGGGCCAGATTTAAGCAGCATGATGTAGGTTGCCTTTGGAATGTAAGAGTGGTGACTGGTACTCTGTTCATGGCCCTGCGTGTTACCTGCCCTTCTTTCATCACTTTTGGTCTTTCTGAGAAAAAAAAAGGCAAAAAAAGAGAAAAAAAATTTCTGTGATGGTGTGCCGTGGCCTGCCATTGTTGTGTGACTTTAAGATGCTGTGCTTCAATCATTAGATACCAAAAGCATGTTTGCATCCTTTGAGCTGACACGATGCCCAGCAGGCACGTAAGCGGCACTAGAGCTGGAAAAATATAAAGGAACACGGTTCCCTCCCTACCTGCACTTTCCAACCAGGGAGCTATACTACTCACAGCTTGCTTAAAGTAATTGAGTGCAACAAGCAACCACCATGCAGTTCCTATCATCTCATGTCCTCATTCCAGAATAAGACTTGGTGGGAAAAAAAATTTGGGAAATTGTGTTGCTTGCTAAACTGGCACTCTGACCTCAGTCCAGTCTGTGCTGATTTAAGGATCTAGCTTCAACCAGTTAAAATAGAAATTAAAATTTCTTTTTTCCCCTTCTGGCTCATCCCCAGACAGTGCAGATTCCCGCTTCCATTTTTAGATGTGTAAGTGTGTGACTCAGTGTAAAGATTGCAAGTGTTGAAACTTCTGAACTTGCAGCCAAACACACTTGTCATCTGGGGACTGACCTCAAGCTTTGCATTTAAACACAGGGAGGATCATTTGTACAGCTAGACAATATTGGAAATAATGATCTAAAACACAGTAAGACTAGCTCTACACTCTCGGAGAAACAATTGGCAAAGTAAGCTGTACACTGTCTAAAACTGCATATGAAAACATCATGGCTCTTCAGCAGTGGTTTTCCTTCTGCAGTGAGCCTTAAATTTGGCAGCAGGAGGACTCTAAAAGCACAGAGCTGTTCTTAACAGCTCAGTGCTTGGGAAGGTACAAATTGTCATGGTGCTTAATCCAGAGCGACTGAGCAGGTGATTCATCACAGATGGGAGAAAGCTGTCACCACCAAGGGACCGCGGTTTAACTAAGCCTGCTGTTGAGGGCATCACATCACTCAAGGCAAGCCAGTCAGGGCACAGGTCTGTGCCCTAGACGAGTACGTCTGTCCCTCCTGTGCACAGCCAGGGCAGTCCTGCTCCTTTGTGATGTGATGTGCTCATCACCAGGTTTGTGAGTGCTTTCAGCTCTTCTGCCGTGTTCTTTGCTCATGCGGTGGTGTGTGGGTTTGGGTGTGTGTGTCTGCTGCGGCACTGCCGGCCCTGCACTGACCTCCTCCTCCTCCCTCCCTCGTCCCCAGCTACAGGACAGAGCACCCTGAAGCCAGAGGGCACCTGAGCGAAGCTCTCACGGAGGACACGGGCGTGGGCACCAGCGTGGCTGGCAGCCCCCTGCCCCTGACCACAGGCAACGACAGCCTCGATATCACCATTGTTAAGCACTTGCAGTATTGCACCCAGCTCATCCAGGTACCAGCCCTGCCTCCTTTGGGGCATTCAATTTAAAATCATTCCTGCCTGCAGCATGGGTACAAGCGGGCTGGCAAGGTCAGCGCTGCTCCTGCGAGGCAGTGGGAGCGCAGAGCTGGGCTAGACACCGTGCTGGGCTGGGATGGTGACACCCTCACCCCAGCCAGACGTGCCTCCATCGTTTCCATCCTGGCATGTTCCAGAGCAGACTTGATGTGTGAACTATGGGGCCCTTGGCATGAGCTGCCCAGGAGGGCTGAGGGGCAGGGCAGTGGGGGACAGGGGCATCCTCTGCTCTGGGTTACAAATTCCTGCTGGCTTTGCGGGGAGGTGCTCAGTGGAGCCAGTTCCTAGTTAAAGCAGCCCATGTCTTCAGAGGTAGAACAGGAACCCTGTCTACACTGTTTAACTGAGCCCCAGATGAGCCTGCAGCAGAGATGAATTTTTGCACAAGGCAGTGAGATTCTGTTTGCAAAAGGAACAGTGAAGCTAGCATGAGACAGCCCCCCTGGGACATCAAAATTCTCACTTCATGCTCACAACTATAAAGTTTTTTCTGTAGTTTTTTTCCAGAGCCCATGCACAGAAAATGCAAATTTAAATATCTAGTAAATGAGGTCATCAGGGTTTTCCTGACAAATCCAAACATGCTGCAACTTCCCCTTCCAATTATTTTACTCTTCCATCTTAGATATAATTAGCTTTATTTTCCCAAAGGCTCATTGAAGCAATAGAGCATGAGCCTGATTCCAGCACCCTTAGTGGTGAGCTGGAAACTCTGCTGACTCACAGCCATGAGAAAAAGGGAGGTTTTTTGGTTTCAGTACAAGAATACACAGTAAGTATGCAGCTAAGTGAGGTGAATCTGAACCACGTCCACACACAGAGCAGATTTGATATGAACATTATTTACATAGACTGCGGAAGAAGATGCAGCTAGCAGCAGTAGGGAGTATTAGCAAGGATTAATTAATTAATAAAATTAATAAAGGCACCTAAGTAATTGATCAAAGCTGAAATGGAGTGGAGAAAAAGCAACCTGTGGTCTTCTTCTATGCAGGGTGGTCCTGAAAGTTTACAGCCTATGTTGTGTGAAAGTCAGACTAATATTCTTGCCTGTCTTTAAGTCTTGTGGTGATGGGTTTCTTTAGCTTTGTGGAGTGTGTAAATCAGAAATTACTTATGCCAATGGCTACTTGGATACTCAGGTGTCTGGATCTGGATGTAGATATTGAAGGTACAAGCAGTGATGCATATCGACTAGGACCAAAAAATATCGCAAAGACAAAAAAATTTTTAAGTTAAGGACATCCTGTGGTTCCAGGCAATGAATTTATCATTGCACTTCACGTGTTTCAGAGTTTTTTGGGGTTTTTTTTTTGAGGCTGGGTTTCTTTTTTTTTCAATGACTCCTTTTTGTCTCTCATTTGTCTTCAACAGCAAATCGTGTTCTCCAGTAAAACACCATTTGTGACAAGAGACCTCCTGGATAAGCTGTCCAGGCAGATCCTCGTGATGGAGAATATTGCGGAGATCAGCACTGAGAACTTGGGAAACATCACCTCTCTTACTGATGGTAAGAAACAGCTTAGGGGCTTTCCTTCTGACAAGGATTTGCCTGAGCATGTGTGTCTGCTGAAATAATCACTGTACAGATGCTCATGCAGAGCTGCTCTGCTCACATGCAGAGCTCACCAGCAGTGGGGGAGATGATGCCACTGTAGTAAGGGCTGGCTCAGGGTCACCAGGAGGTGCAGCAGTCAACACAGCCAGGCAGATGTCACCTATATCTGTCCTCACACTGGTATCCAAAATTTTGCAAGTGAGAAGAGAAAGGACAGCTTATCCAGCAGAAGATGCACAGATGTAATTGGTATTATGGAGTGGGGATACTTCCACCTCTGAAGACCCAAATTATTCTTCTACCTTTCTTTCCTGAGGAAAGGCAGGATTTGTATTACAATATCAGGCATAGTACAACTTCTTGAACATTTTCATTTTTTAGTCATCCCTGTGGAGAACTTCTTAGTTATTTTTCTTTTTCCATTTATTTTAATACTTGGAAGAGTTTGACAAACACATTGTTTGTCAAGCCTCATGTATACTTTTTCAGAATAGGTAAATACTACAAGGTATATTTACTATATCAGAAAATTGAGGCAAAAATGGAGTTACTTACTTGAAGCCACAGAGCAGTGCTAGGACAGGGACCAAACTTGTGCAGACCATTTGTGATGTTCCCCTAGTATTTTGTGCTATTTAAAAGGAAGAGACATCAATACCAAGAACTGGATCAGGAGCAAATTTTCTCAAATTACCATGGGAAACAGAAAAAACATGTTACAAACCTGGGGTGAGCACCTGGCCATGCTCTGTGAAGGTAATGGCTCAGAGAGACCCGGCAAACAGTAACTGTTTAGCAGTGGGATAGGTGAGATTTTCTCCATTCTTACCTTCTTTTCTCTGTTGATTCTTCCACCATGGCTTTGTTTCATCATTCTTCTTGTCTTCCACAGCAATTCCAGAGTTCCACAAGAAGCTGTCCCTGCTGGCTTTCTGGATGAAGTGTACTGGCCCTTCAGGAGTGTATCACACCTCTGCAGACAAAATGATGAAGCAGCTGGATATCAATTTTGCCACTACTGTGAATGAGGAGTGTCCAGGACTTGCAGAAACAGGTACAAACTGCTGCAAAAAATGTGTTAGCCATCAAAATGGAGAACAGTTGTGTCCTGAGCTTTGTTTTCCAACCCCTCAGAGATCTGTCTGGCCACAGCTCCAAGATCTCATTTGAAAACTAATGCTACAACTCTTGAAACAGTTTTGGCCCCAAATAATGAAAAAAAAGAGGTGAGGTTAACAGAAAAGGAAATATTTTTTTAAGGTTTATGAGCTAACCAGAAAGAAAGTCTATTCCCAAATACAGATTTCTAAGTGATTCAGTGAATTAGGAATCCTTGCACTTAATTTTGTGTATCTATATAAAGCCCACACCCATTACAGTGCACTGGGATGAAATTAATCCACATTCAAGTGAGTTTGTCTGAGCACAGGTTCTTATCTTGTGTGGGATTAAGCACACCTCAAACTCCAGCTATACTGACTAGCTCTCCCTTGGACAGAATGGGGATGGAGGCTGAACTGCCCAGGTGTGGCCACCTGCACTGTGGATGCCTACACAGGGCAGTGTTTTCCTCCCTGCTCCATGCTTGCAGTCAGTGCCTCAGCCTAGCTTTCTGCATGCCACACTAGTGTAGGAGCATGAAAAATAGCAAAGCCAAATCCTGCCTCTGTGCACATCTCCCCTGCCTCAGTGGCACTGTCGGGATGTAACAGGCAGTGCTTGTGGAGAGGGGTTTAGGATTCAGGGTATTGCTTAGGTAGAAATGATGCTGTATTGATTGCACAGGGAGCTGCACTAGCCGTCTGTACACTGGCAGAGGTTCACCCTTACAAAGATATTCTCTGGTAATGAGACCAACGTTTAGATGTTCCCAATGTTTAGAAACACTGGGAAGTACCTGGCCTTGGAAATGTGGTTCCTTTTTTCTGGTTTTGAAGTGGACTGCGTAATTTTGTCTGCAGCATTTGTTCTCACTAACCTGTCCCTTTATCCATGGCTGCCTGCAGTCTTCAGGATCCTGGTGTCTCAGATCCTGGACCGGACGGAGCCTGTTCTCTACTCCAGCATGTCCTCTGAGACCATCACTGTCTTTCAGTATTACAACTACTTTGCCAGCCACAGTGTCAATGACCTTGGAAGCTATTTGCTACAGCTCGCGAAAGAAGGTAGGGTACATAAATTCTGCTGTCTAGTTAGGGAGTATATCCCTGCCCTTCTGAGCTCAACACAAAGCAGTTCTGAGCCCTGAGGCTAGTTTTACAAAAGGAGGAGAGAAAAGAGACAAAGAAGTGTCCTGACTATTAAGTGAATGTACCTAAACTGTCGTACATGTCAAGGGAAAGGAACTGATGCAGACAGACCCTCAGTCATTTCTATTTCCACATTGAAATGGGAAAAAACTGTTTTGAAAGCATGGTTTTTCAGGAAATGGCTGATGGTGGTGGGCTGAGCCCAAGGTCTGGGAAGTTCTCTGTGCCCACAGTTTGGATGATGTCTTGGTCTTTCACCATCTGTTATGGGGACCTTCTGAAGTGCTGAGCAATTCTCAGGAACCAAGGTCAAGCTGATCACAGCACCTCAGAGTTTTGCAGGCTCTGCCACCAAGAGCTAAGGAGAGAAGCAGACACTGCACAAAGTGCACTGGACTGCTGTCCCTGGCAAGCCAAGTTTCCTTCTCTTATTTGAGAGGGATTTTGAGGAACCTTGCCTAGTCTTCCTTTTTATTTGGGCATACTAGAGGAGCTTTTGCTCAAAAGCCTGGAAGCAAAATGGTACTTCAATTCACCTCTGAAACATATTAGCCCTAGCTCTTGTTGGCAGACATCAATCTATCCAGGAAAAGCTCTCACAAAGATGCTCTGGAAGTCAATACACTGACAAGAATAATTGGTTTCAGTTGTTGAAGTGTGAATTTGCATTTTCCAGCAGAAAGCAAAGATTTGGCAGGTAGGCCTTTAGCTCTGGGTTGGCCTAAGTGCTGCACTGTCCCACAGCCCATCTACTCATCTCCTCACTTGAAGAAGGTCTGAGAAACTGGCCCAGCTTAAAGGCCAGACAGTTCCCCGTGCAGACACACCGCCGTGCTGCAGTTGCTCAGATGGGGATATTTTCATATCCTCAGTGTGTGTAGTACAAATCAAGGATTGCTACAAGGAAAGGATCAATCCAAAATACTGAGAGGGTAAAGTCAGTAACACGGACCTTTCTCTTCCACTTCTAGCGTCTGTGGTTCAGGTGCTGCAGTCAGTGAAAGATGGAAAACTGCAGCAAAATGTGTCCAAAATAAATTCCAATAACCTTCCACCACAGCAGGAAGTTTTAAGAGCTTTGGCTTTACTTCTCAATGAAAATAAAAATGAAGTCAGTGAGACTGTGGCATCACTTCTGACAGCAACTGCAGAAAACAGGCACTTCAGGGAGAAGGTAAGTGGCAGAAAATTACCTGTTGCGTGAGAGAGCTGTGTCATCACGAATTTTTTCTACCTGTATGTCTCAAATATCTGTGCATATAAAATAACTGATCCAAGTTTGATTTAAACTGATCCAGAGGGATATCTTGTCTAATTTTTCTGCACATGTGCAGGTCTGTTTCTGTCTTTATGCCAGTCTGCTTCTACCTGTTATTACACTAAACAGGTACTAACCAAAACTGCAAAGTTACTGAGTGCTGTGCTCTCCAGCTATGCTCCACATTTCAGCATTTCTGCTGCCCTGTCTCAGACTTGGCTGCAGTCCAGGGCCTCAAGGTAACAGTCCCCAGCATCACCAACACGCAAAGACCTAGGTCTCAGATTTTTTTTTTTTTCTGCCATCTATGGGACTTCCCACCATTTCCAGCGGGGATGGACTGCCTTGGGCAAACACAGCTCAGCTGTGAGAACTCAGATTTGAGTCTATCTTTGATACCAAATGCAACAAGCGGGGCCAGGTTAAACACAGAAATTAAATAGAGGGGAGAAGGAGGAGTAAGAAGAAATTAGTTGATCTGTGACTAATGGTCTGGCCTGGATCTGCTGTAGGGAATTATCCCACCCTGTACCATCCCACATGCTCACTGTCAGGGAGGCAGGCTGCAATTGCTCTCCCTTTAACAGGGCAGCAATACCTCCATGCTCCACCCTTCTCCATGGAGGCACAGACATTTTCATTGCTCTTCTTCCTTATCTGTTTTCAGGCCTTGATTTATTACTGTGAAGCACTAACCCAGCCCAACCTCCAGCTGCAGAAAGCAGCTTGCTTGGCTCTAAGATACCTCAAGGTAAGAGACAAGGAATACACTGTGGTCCTTGGCTTTGCTTTATAGAAAGGACATGTGATAGGTACAAACAACAAAATAGAAGTTGCAATAACAGCAGCAGTAGTGTTTTTGTTTTGTGTTGCTATGCTGCATCCTTTTTCAGATAAAGGGAATGGTTTAGAGCCTTCTAAACAACAAACACCTGGGCTCTGTGACCTTGGCAAAGTTTTATCTTTTGTATATCATCTTTTCCTCCCTCTTATATTGACTTCAGGAGACTCAGTTCCACATCACAGAGAGAAAAAAGGTTCATCCGCAAAGTACTGAGAAGGATAAAATAATGCTTTCCCAGGATAAAATTAGCTCTAATACATGTGGGCTGCAGTAGCAGAAAAGAGAGATCACAGCTTGTTTTGTGACAAATAACTGGTGCATCTGGGCACTGCAGCTTCAGCTAGCATCTGGTACCATCTTTGCCATCTGGCCTATGACAGGACGGGCAAATGCACTTCTGTTTTGGATGTGTAGAGCCATGGGAGACAGCAGCCACCCAAGCCTGGCTGGTACAGGACATAGGGGCAAAAAATGTGTTCCATGAGAGAGATGCACTTTGGACTGACTATTTCTCTAATCTGTACCCTGGAAGGCAGCTCTAAACTGGAACTTCATCCCAGTCACAACTGATGCCATCCAATACATAATCCAGTATTATTTAAATATGAAAAACCCTTTCCTTTAAATGAGAAGGTAGCAGGCAATGGTGAGGGACATTACATCTGCTGCATGCAGGGTGCAGTGGGGTTTTTGATTACTCTGGAAAACTCAGACTAGGAGCCAGTGGTGGGAACTGGAGCTAGACAAGTTTAACTTGAGCAATGTGGCTCCAGTGAGTCTTGAATAGTGAGAATGGCTGGGGGAAAAAAGCTACTGAGGGAAAATATCATCACTTGGGATCTTCAAAGAAAAAGCTGAAGCTGGAAGTTACTACTTCAGAGATCGAAATGCTACAAAGGATAGGTGGCTGTGGATGGGGTAACCCAAGAGCAGTTTAATCTTGCACAAGGCCTCACTGAATCTCTGAGGGGTTTTTCAGATTGCAGCAAGCTCTGTGTTGCTGTGGCCCCATCACTCACAAGCATTCTAGCTGTAGTCACCAGTGTGCACCCAGTGCAGCCTTACCCTGAGTCACACACAAATGACCACACTGAAGACAAGGTGGTGACATTTAATGGCTCTGGTAGCAAAGCCCTCATTCAGAGCATGTAGACCCGACCTTGTGCCCCTTGGATTGACAGGGCTCATACAAATCCTGACTTGGTGGCTCAGTGCCTCTTCCAGGTGTCACACTGGGGCAGTACCTGCTCTTCCTTTCATTCGTCTCTCTTGTAGTATTAAATAGCCAGCCAGAGACACTATGACAGCTGCTCTCCCCAAAGACCTGACATTTTTATATCACAGAACAGGATTATTCCTTACTTTCTTCCCAAAAATAACAGACAAGGCAGAAGTCTGCAAATACTGGTAAGCACGGGCTTGATATGCTTTATAGGAAATCCATTTGCTAGACCCGTCTCCTGTTAATTGCCCTGCTGTACCCTTACCTTGGCATTTTCTGGCCTTGGTCCACAGCCCATCACCTATCCTGCAGTCAAAAGTGGCAGACAGGACTGGTCTGCCAGATCTGTGTATGTAGTAGGGTAGGAAAATTAGAAAGGGTCCACACTAGCAGCAGAAAACATACCTCCTCCAAATGCTTCCCCTCAGGGAAATCCCATTCCTCCTGTCTCCACCAAAGCCCTTTGCTTGGAGTGGGAAGGGCAGTGCAGAGGATGGTTACTATTTCCATGCAAGGTTGTGGAAAAACCCCAGAGTGGACTATGTGGTGCTAATGCAGTTCTTTTTGCGCTTCCCAGGCTACTGAGAGCATTAAAATGCTGGTCACGCTCTGCCAGTCTGACAATGAAGAGATCAGAAAAGTGGCATCCGAAACCCTGCTCTCTCTTGGTGAGTTGCCTGGTTTAGAGCAGGCTTTGATTTTATTTTTTAACAGAGCAGCATGTAAGACACCTGAGTTATGTAAATGTGAGACTAAATCAAAACAAAATTTTACAGTGACTTAAGTCAGAAAATACAAATTCTTGAAAATCATTCATTTTGAAAATGAGTCTAAAAGAGAGAAATTGGAATTGTGTGAATCTGGAATGGGAAGTAGTAAAAGGAAGGATAGTAAAGGAGAAGTCGAGAAACAGAAATAATTAAGAATTAATCTGCACAGTTTCCAGGCACCAGTACTTCGGTGGCATATAAAAATTGTGGTTTTCTGGCCTTTTGGCTAGGCATGAATTTCTTCTACATGGGGGAGGTGTCCTTGCCTGATTTCAATTATGCAAACCCTTTAAATATGCTCTCTTCCATTCACCACTTCAGCAGGAATTCAGTCTGCTGTTGGACCTGTTACTGCTCAGGTTATAAAACAACTACCCCAGGGATGCTTTTGAAAACTCTGATTGTTCTGCTATTCTTCTAGACAACATACAGAGACCATTTTTGGTTCCTAATGGCCAGTTCAACACATCAGACTCTTCATGAAAGTGCACACAGATGGCAGTAGCTAAGGAAAAAGGGTTTGAAAGACAATTATATTTAGCAAACATACTGCTTCCTCTTTTTCAGCAGTATAGAAGTAACAATGTGGATAGACTCACTTCTTTAAAGTGCCAGGAAGTGGGAGGTGGATAAACTTCATCTTTTCCAAGGCTGAAGTGGATAAACATCATTTACCTCAAGTACATCACAGCAGTAGCCGAGACCTTGACAAGCACAATAGATCCTTCAGTACAAGAAGTGTGCAGATACTGTCACCTAATCATACAAGCCATATCTGCTTCTGTTTGGCTTTAGACAACCAAGCAAGTTACATGGGGGGAAAAAATAATTTGAACATTCAGTGCTTGTTTAACTTTTGCAAATGATTTCTGAAATTGCTTCTAACAAGATAAATTTTAAGAAGGGGTAGAAGTTACTGGCCACTCAGTACTTTCTAACGGCAAAGAATCCAGTACTTTAAATGTTCTTGGGCAAAGACATAATACATTATTATGCTTTATCATTTTGCATTCAGGTGAAGATGGGAGGCTGGCATATGAACAGCTAGACAAATTTCCCCGGGAATTTGTTAAAGTTGGAAGCCGCCGTGGAACTGAAGCTGCCACAGCTTTTTAGATGGAAAAGAACCTGGCATATTTAACAGGCATTAAAGTAGGATGGAGCTGCACTTAAGTGTGGGGAACAGAAGGAAGACTTTAAAGAATTCTGTGAGAGTGTTCCAAAATGTAGCAATTTACAGACTTCTTAAAGAAAAGCAAAATCTAAAATCCAGCTTAAGGTTTCCTACTGGCTCATGATGGAACAGTTGGATGCTGAGGAAGAATACTTTCTTGACTGGCTCTAAACAAATAATGTAATTGCAGTTATTCAGCCTCAAAAGACTTCTGTGAGGTTTTTAGAATTTGCCATCTCCATATATTTTCCTATTATATTTACTTCCTTGAAGTTGTTGTGAAAGCTTGAGATGTGTAATACCATATCTAACAAGGACAATCAGGAGGCTACCTGAGCAGGCATGCAAAGAAGTTCTCCCTTGAATCCCAACTCAAGTGTCTGCTGCCATGCAGTGTCCCCAGCAACACTCCAGTGGCAGGAAACGGTGCTCAGCTTTCTTAGTTGTGTCTTGGTAATGAAATACAGGGAAAGTTCTACAAGTTTTGCCTGGAGAAACAGCGTGATGTAAACCCTGAGAGGCGTCACTTTGGTGACTCATTCTAAATGCCTCCACTGGTCTTTTATTTCCCTCTCTTGCCCTCCAGCAACAAACCATCATTAATCCAGCGATTTGTGAGGGGGATCAAACAACCACGTAGGTTTCAGAAAAGTAAATGAAAAGGTAAAGTGCATTTATTTATTCTGAGAAGAAGGAGTGAATACCCCTAATTGCACAAGTCCCCAAAATCATTTTATCCTGCAAGTTGTAAGCAGGATTGGATTTTATACCTTCTAATTAGTGGAGCATAGTTTTTATAGAATGATTTCAATATAAAGAACAGAACAAACTCAAGTGGACCTCAGAGGCAGTAATAAACAGAGGGGGAAGTGAATGCACCTCCCCTCCCTGCACTGCAAGGTTGAAAGACAGCGAGTGCTTCAAACTGTTGATTATAAGCCTTAACAGAGGAGGTGAATAGAATTTAACAGAAGAGTGTTCCTGTACTGTGTTCATTATGCATGAAATGCTATTTAGATGTCAATTAAAGTATCCAAATTTGCATAGATGACATAGAAAATATTGCAAACAGTTCACATCAAAAGGAAACCTTGTGAGCCAAATACTTTGGCAGACAGGGGTCATTTGTTGTTTTTTCTACTGTGAATGTTACAAGAATGTACATATCTGTATATTTATAAATATATATATTCTTCCTTTAATTAAAGAAGTACATTTTGTACAGTGCAAAATGCTTTCTTGCTTACTGAGGGATACAAACTCTTTTTGCAGGAGCTGAAATAGCCATGTTATGGTTTTTATACTACACCTGTCCCATCAGTTGAATTCTTTCAAGGTGTCCTTTTGTATCTACTTCTTTTTTTAATTTTTTTTTCTTTTAGTTTTGTGGCATTTGTACTCACCATATTTCCTATCACATTTAAGTTATAATAAAGATTATTTTTTAATTACTAAGCACATCAGTCCATATGTACAGTCACTCTTTCCATCAGCAGCCTCTTCACTATCAGGCTCATCGTTTAAGCTCAGAGCAAGCCAGTTTTATGTATCATTCAAGATACTTACCAAGAAAGGCTCCACAGGGATTACCAGAGAATGTGCTGGAGAGGCTCCAGGATTGTTACCAAACTCGCACTGATTACCCCTCCGTTCTGTGAAGACAGACTCTCCTCAGACAGAAGATATTCCTTCCATTCATTTTCCCTTTTCAAACGTTCAGGCTTACAGCACACACCTTGGGGAATGTAGAGCTGCCTATGGAGCAGGGAGCCAAAGCTACAGAGAACAGGGAGCAGCTCACATATAGAGGTACTGCATTGCATGGAGGGTGTATCTCACCTCATAGTAGTTTAAAAACACCCTCTGAGCCGCTTATTAGTCTAAAGTTGATCTGCTACACTATTACATCCATTAAAAATCATGCATTCAGTTCAAAAGAGCCAAGTAAGAAGGAGCAAATTGTGCTCTGAATAAAGTCACTGGGGAAATGCACAGGACCTTTAGTATGAGCAGTTAGATCAAACTTAGCCTCTATACATCTGTATCCCAGGTTCAAGCTTGTCACTCTGGGATACCACATCAGGAACTAAGTTTTACCTGGAGCATTAAAACTGTTCTAGAAAAACTGAATACACAAATAACCATTTTCAAACAGGATTCATGAGAGCCATGACAAAGTGAACAGACCTTAAAGCTTACAAAACCTGAAGGCAAATAAAAACGCCCAAACCATTGATTTGTCTCACAGCCTGTACATTTTTATGTCAGCTTGCAGAGCTGACAATGCTGCCTTTTCCTGGCACTTTAATGCACTCCTTTGAGGAGTAGGAGAAACCAGAGGCACAGAGGTGAGCAGCACAAGGCTCACGCTCACCGACTAGTAAAGAAGGAAGCAGCAGGCAGTAATTACAAAAGTTCTTAGGGCTGCAGCAGGCTTACTTGGACAAATTGAAAGGTCAGGGCCACCCCAGGAAAACATGTTAGGAAAATGTGCAAGATGGAAGAGATGGGCAGCTCACTAGAAGTGCCCTTGGCACAGGGGTTTGTTTTATTGGTGGTAAAGGCATCCTTCCCTTATGCTGCGGTGGTTTTTACTACCCCTTACATGCTGTCACACTGTCTCAGCATTTGGCCCCATAAACAGAAACCTACAGCAGCCCTACATTACTGTAGCTGCAGCAGGAGCACGTCAGGCTGCCCAGTTTCATACTGCTACTGGCAAGGCTGTTGCACCCATCACACCTGCAGAGAAGTTATCCTCTAGAGCTTCACTCTATACTGCAGTCTGTGATATACAGATGAATGTGGACTTCAAAATTAGGAGCCAGTACAACTGCCAAACACTGTATCTTAAACATGGCTCCCTGCTGTGCAGTGGGATTGTCCTGCAGAGAGGACCCACAGCACCCAGCTTCAAATGGCTGCAGTGCCCCCAAGGTTAGGAGAGATGTGTCCTCTCACCTGACCACATTTCTTTACAGGCAGTTGCCAGCAGTTCAACAAACAGCAGCAAATTAAGATTCCTCATAGCACCGTTATCAGTTTCCAAACTGCTTTGTGTTATTGCAAGAATGGAGAGAGAAATGAGTACCACAATAAACATTTTCTGCTGAAAAAAACATTGATGACAATGCAGGTCAGTCTTAAGAACATTGGAGTGCTGGAAAAGCACAGCCTTTGGCAAAGGTTGCCCATTTTCTTATTAAATTCTCAAATCCACTTCTGAAAGCAACCCAAGATGGCCCTTGAGGAAAAGTAAATATGCATCACACATTCCTAGAAAAAAATAGCCTGTGACTAACTTTATTACTTATGCAGAAGTCACACCATAACCTGCAACACAGGACAATGCTGCAGGCCCTCACATAAGCAATCCAATGCCAAAAACCAAGTGAGTTTTAGCTGCCCAAACAAGTAGCTATTATAGTCTAAATTTCTCCACACATTGTCTTAAGTACAATGGGTGTTTAGCAAAAAAATCAATTTTTAGTGTAAACCAGTTATGAGTTCTTCCTCCCACAAACACTCCACCTGCCCTAAGGTTTGCTTGTCCCTGCACAGCTGCTTATTTTTGAAACATCTGACACCTGCAAGTGACCCACCCTCCCCACTTTTTACTCTTGCATGGCTGAAATTCAGCCCTGTTCAGACATGCACAGTTTATGGGAGAAGTGCTAGGACACTGTAGATACACCTCACTTCCACACAGCCAGAGCCTGCTTCACTGAAAGACAAGATTGTGTCAGTACCCTCTGCAGTGAAAAGGAGTCAGGGTGCTGGTAGCACAAATGCCTTTGACTTCTTGGAAAGGATCACATTCTGTAGTTAGATTCCAGAATTGACAATTTTATTTTGCTACAGAGAATGTTCTCTCTTATTCAGCTGGATATAAAGATTGTCTCAAGTGATGTTGATTTACAGCTGCTACATAGCTATGTTCCAGTGATAAATTAAATTTCCTATATACTTAAAATGTCATATGGTCATAAAAGAACTAATCACAAAAATCTGTGTAATATCTACACCTTTGACAAGCCATTAGTATGTAAATACAAAGTTCCTTGACTTAATATGTAGCACAGCATTTACTACATGCATGGTCAAAAAAAGCACTCAGGAATTTTCAGAACAATTAACAGACTCAATCCTTCTAAAACATTTTTAAACAGCAATTTATTGCAGCTTCCAAAAACTGCTGAGATCATTTCTATACATTAATGTCTGATACAATAGGCAGTCAGTGTTTGATCAAGGTTCAATTTATCTGTGACAAAACATGTACATCAGTTTTATTACTATGGCACAGTTTGGCTCTCACACATGGCCTCCTCCTGCATCAGTTTTTTTTTCAGTTTATACAGCAAACTATCCTCTCTGCTAACAAACTGCACTTAATAACATAGTCTTTAAAACATTAGTATGTATTACTGAGTGCCACATGCCTTTTTGATGTAAAAATTTACTGTTACAGGTGGGCCAAATGCTGCAATACAGCCAGCCTACTTGCAGAACTTCTATGACTTATTTGTACACAGTCTATTTCAACAGAAGGATCCAGCATATCAAGGGACTGTCACATCTTTTATTTAAATCAAACCAATCCAGCAAAAGTATAAGATTTAAGCCTAATAAGCATTCTTCTGATCAACCTGAAGAAACAGACACTGCACACAAATTCTGGATTTGTCTCTTTCTGGCAGTTCTTTTCCAACAGCAGCACCTGTACTACAGCAGTGCACAGAGCTGGAAGTGAAATAGTGGAAAAGTTGCACTTGCTGTCTCATTTTGGTCTGCTAGGTATACCACAGCCCTTTCTTCCCTTCTACTGCCTCATGTTTAAAAAAGCCACCTCTTAAAAAATTAGAGTTAACAATGAACACCTTAAACTAAATTGAACTGCAAAAACCAATTATATCGAAATGAAATTTATGTTTCCTTGTTTACTGATGCTGAACTACTTTGTTATGAAAGTTGCTCAGAATCTGAGATAGGAGAGGTCTAAGTCACTTAAACTCATCACTTCTTAACAGAAAACCAAGGTTGCTTTACAAAGCATTTACCCAGCACCCAATTTCATTTTTTTCTTCAAGACAGCATCAGTGCAAGATAAAGGACACACCTTTATCACCTTTTCAGCACTGTAATGGAAAGGAATACATCCCAGCACCTCTGGAGGACACATTAGAAGATATAACCTTAGGTTTACAAAGTTCACAAGAAATTGTGATGCCTCATTTTCTAGTTAACATGCTTGAGGTAAAATGGCAGCCAGGAGTACTACCTCCTACAATGGTTTGACATTTCCTGGATGTCACAATTGAAATTAGTTGTAAAACATCTGTTAACTCACCAACAGCCACGGGAAGTAAAACAGAACGAATATAAGTGTGCCAATCTGATAGCTCCAGAGTCATTCACACATACCCTGAAGCAACCATCTTTGGCAGGGCCAGATAGAGCCAAGAACCAGGATCCTGCTAATCACTTCTGCCTCCTGAAAGCCACTCAACTTCGAGCTCCACCCAAGATTTGCTAACAGCCATCATTGTCAAAACCTCTCCTTAGAAGACCTTGTTATAGAACAACTGCCCCGAGTTCACTCAGTACTGGAAAAATCTGTGTCCAACTTGCTCTCCTGCTCCTTGCACCCCATGCAGATGCCAGATAAGGTGCTCAAGGTTTTAAAGACCACCTTCTATTCCTGTAAACCTTTCAGGACCCAAGTCTCTTGGTAAAAGGGCATCTCAGCTCTTGGAAATACCAGATCAGTACCTTTCCTTTCAGAATGGCTCTGAAGTATAGGCTGCACAGTCTCCATCTAGTTTTCAGCATAGCTGCTACTGGGACGAGGAAGACACAACCTCCTCTTCATAAGCCAATGAAAGCTATTACTAAAAAGTGCTTTAGTATTTCCTAATTAAGCTCTCATTACACAGCTTGCAAAAGGTTTCCTTAGAAGGCAGAGGAAGTTAATTTTAATAAACTCCAAAATCCTAAAGCTAACTGACCTTTAGATTTTGACTCTTATTACCCAATCTTGACTTTCTGAAACCTCAACAACAACATACAAATTTTTGCTTTTTCCCCCTCTACCCACCAGAAAAGTTCTCCAGATTCTGCAAGTCTAAAAAAAATTAAAAACTGCCCAGGCATTCCACTCAAAAAATTGAACGCTTCCATCTACAGTAGTCATAATTGATTTAAACACCTAGGATTAGCCATTCCCCTGTCAATTAAGAGGCTGTTTTGGTAATGCAACAATTTATTTATCAATTTTCATGTATCATGTCAGAACAACTGGTAAGAAAGATATTTACACAACAGTTGAAATACACAGTATTTGTGTTTCATACAAGCAACTACATGCAGCCTGTAGTAAATTTTCCATGCAGTATTCAGATACCCCTCCCACTGCTACATAATTCCAGTTAAAAATACCAACAATCTGTAATGGTCCCACAAGACTTTCTATACCTGAGGTTTAGTATATTCTTTCAAGAGGAAGTCTGCAATTAAAAGCCTGGTACACAAACCTACTTAAAGGTTGTCATTCCAGTTGCAAATGGCTTGCTTCCTTTGAAGGAAGACCTGATCTATTCTCCCTTAAGCCAGACAATACTTGTGATGGCTCTTCTTCAGAAGGGCTGTCTGCCTCATGTCCACAGTTATGCTCTTCATTTTCCTGTCTGGATTCCTCTAGAGCCAGACTCTCCAGTGTCTCAAGACTGTCAGGTGCTTGCCCAGTCAGCCTCTATAAAGAAACAAGACAGTGAATTTAATATTTTTTCTACTCAATCACTATGAAATAGTGAAATAAGACTCTGCATATTAAATTAAGCAAACTAATTACCTTCATTTGGAGGTTGATATAATCAAAACATTCCTCAGTTACAAAAATCTTAAGACACAAGGTCAACTCAAATTACTAGCTCTTAACTTGCACACCACATCTGCTTTGTTGACTGTTAAGTTTTTCTTATGTTCTACAGTAGGAAGAGCTATTATCTCAGGCAACCTAAAATATGGGAAACTGGTTCCCAAATTAAGTATTTACTATAGTACCATATAGGTTTTACTTTAGAAAAATTACTGTGCAACCAATTTACTCCATTTTTAGTTACAGATAATGAAGCTACATTAAGTCTAGATGAACTTCAAGACCCAGCATTCTCTAGCACTTGATCAACCTAGATTTGCCAGGCATCCAGCTTCATACTCCAGCTTAATCCCTGCAAAAACAATCTGAAAGCCAGAACATCAAGGTTTCACAGCTATCTATATATTTATTGCAGCTTCAGAGGCTCTTACAAACAATACACTCCTGCTAGAGGAGCCATGGAATTAGTGACACAACTACTTGCCCCAAGGAATTCTCGGAGGGAGCTGTTAGGAAATTTACAAGTTTATGAACGCTAGAGACTTTGCATACAGCCCTTTTTGGGCCATGAAACTGGCACTGCCTTGACAAGAAAACCTTGACTTGAAGTCCATAATGCTCCCTCTCACCACTCTACTTTGTGACTGTTCCAAGTTTAGTTTCTCAAAGGACATTTATTAAGCACATGAATTTAAGTCATCCCAAAAAGGTGAAAAATCAATTCTTCCTTTCCTTATCACAATCTCCAACATGCAAATCTTTTTCTGTTACAAGAGTAGGTTAAATCCCTCCTTCAGAAAACATCCATCTTAGTACTCTCACTGCCCCTGTAGGTTCTAAGATGGGAAAAATTCATCTCCTAAGAAGGAGCTTTATGACTCTACAATTGGAGCAATCCTGCAGGAAACAGAGAGCAATTTAAAATGAAGAGTCATGTGAGCACATATAACAGACATCACGATTCTTTATAAATACCTTGGCTGGTTTCTCACTTTTTTGTTCTACAACATTAACTGAAAATTGCTTTAAATACCTCAATCACACTGGTCATATAATGCACATGCTCAGCAAGGGCCATGAGCTCTTCATTTTCTTCTTTTAGGCGGGCAATTTCACCATCCTTCTGCTCGATTTCTTTATGCAACTGAGTTCAAATAACAAAATGTTAGAAGAGGGAAACAATAACCAGTAATGAAGCAGTTAGGTATCTTTGAGTAGCTACCTTTTCATTTTCTTGAAGCACTTCATACAGAGCCTTCCTCCTTTCTTCAGCTACTTCTTTCCAATACTGAGATGAAGGACTTCCTGAAGTTAAAAGGCTACAGTAAGTCTGTGGTAAGACTGACTTCTTAAGAGCACCTTAAGATATCTAACTTGTATACAAGTATTCTATGAGCTGTGACACTAACAACCCACTCCACATAGTGTTTTCAAAGATTTGTTGTGGAACTACAACTAGTGCCACAAGCCTAGGAAACAGATCCTACACTGCATTCATGGCTATACAGTGCCTTCAGGAAGCTGCCTCAAGCACAGCAGTAGGCTCTACAAGATGGTCACATCTGCAAATGCTGCTCTTCATGTGGGCTTTGCAAAAGACAGACGTGTTACTTCCAACTCACTGTCCACACTGGGCATAATGGTTCTGAGAAAATGCACACACAACACAGTGCCAGAACAGGCTCTCATTTCAACTTTAATAATTAGTCACTGGAAAACTTATAACCCAGCAAAAATAACAATGCATAAGACTCCTTAACATCGCTGCACACAGTGCTCCTGGGCTTCTGGTTATCACAAACTCATTCTTAAATACTAGACAGCTATACTTTATTTAATATAGAGGTGATGATTGTTTAATATACTTTATTTAATATCATCAACTCCTGCTAGACATTATGAAAAACCCACAAAGCCCTTATTTAAATTACAAGGGAAGCACATTTCAAATAGTAGTCCAACAGCAGCACAGCATTTAAAGGGCAAGAAAACATTTCAGGAATTGCCACATACCTTTCATCATGAGATCTTCAGCTTGAATGACACCATTTTCATTTTCTTGCTCCTTGTCCACAGACACGTCAGCTTTACAAGCCTTTGAGGCAAATTTGTTATTCCAGAGTTTCCTTCTGACTGAAGATTTCTTCTGCATAAAACATGGGCAGGTTTAAGTTTAGAGCAACATCTTAGCCTTCACAAAGATGGAAACCTCTAAGCCTGCAAGTAAGTCTCTTTAAGGCCTGCTTTTTCCACATTATAGTTCTAGTTTAGACATCTTCCTTAATACCCAATGAACTCAGAAAGTGCTAGGTCTTTATATCGTTTATTACTAGAACAATAGTAAGCTTAAGTTGTGCCATACTCATTAGGACTTTTTTTTCAAATATATTAGTTTTCAGTTAAAAGCTCAAAGCATTTAACTATGACTAGAAACAATTCCATATCTACAGATTATCTTTCAGTTCATACCTCATTACATCTGCCAACCAGGCTACCTGCTGCTGAAGGCTGAATCATTTTAAGAGTCTGTCTTGGAGAAGCACTGCATGTGGTGTCTGTGAGGTACTTCTGAAAAGACAAATATGGGTCAGACAGCAGCCACTCTTCTTTACACAAACTGAAAACTACTTATCTATCCTGCTTCCATTAAGGTAACACACAATGCATCTTTTCAAGAAAAAAAAAAAATACTGTACTCTATATTAAGGCTTTTCTAAGGAAGGGGATCTAAGTATTTGTAGCAAAGACAGACCTTAATCACATGAAGCTATGATCAATCCCTGCCTCTTAGGAAAGATTGACCTTTCAAAAAGGAATTTGAGCAGAAATACTCTGATTTCAAGGCCAGGGGCTTTAGCTGGAACTCTCAAAGTTGAGTTTGAGAGCAGCGGTCTCAGACTCTTGGGCACAGGAAGAAAAGTGATTGCAGTTGCAAGGTTAGGTTGGGTAAAGGCACCTCATTTCACACAATAGCTGTTTTTGTAACCTGTGAACACACCATCAAGCAGTGTTCATCTGGATAGATGTGTTACTTTGATTATCCATTAAAATGGATCAAAACCTTCCTTGCTTCGACTTAGACAAGCTATTGTTTTGTCTAACCAGTATGTTTATCACCCTTGCTATCATGCATAAATACCTCTTTCCTGCATCAAAGCTTTCTGATCGGGTTGGTTACACTGCCACCATGGGATAGCAAACAATGGCAGACAACCAAGCAAGAACAGCCAGGATACAATGCCACACCAGCGTGAGAAAGTCACCGATTCACACCGTACTTGATAGGACAAGAGCTCGCCTTTCCCACGGTAGTTTCTGCCACCAATTATCCTACTGTTCCACTAAAGGACAAACATTAACTGCTGTGGGAACAAGAATCACACCGTGTGTCACACGCTGCTTGCTGCTACTTAGGATTAGAATTAACTATACTCTGCCAAGAAATTATTGGCCAATACTCAAGTTAACCCACTGAAAGTGCAAAAAGCCACACCGACCAATTTATATCCTAGAGACACTATAGGACAAGACTGCCATAAATCAGACCTATCAACTGGCAACTTTTATTAATACCTGAAGTTTTCATTCCAGTTACTATGCCTCATCATATAAGAGCTATTAGCCCCTACTATATACAGTTTTGTACTATTCTGATTGGGGCCTACATTAAAAGATTTACCAAGAAAAGTTACTAAGGTTTGTACCTAAGCAGGTAATTCTTAAAAACCTAAATTGTTTCAGCATTTCCACCAATTCCAAGGCAACTGTAATTCATGAAGTTGACTTTAGAAAGTGAACGGCCTGATCGAACATTTCAGTTAAAACATGTTCAACGCAAGACAGACATAACTCTTCATAAGTTCCCACCCATAAAGAACAGCCTAGAAAACCTACTCTACAACCCCTAGACATAAGCCAGACAGACTCAGTACGTAAAGGAACATAGTCAGGACAAACAAACTAAACTAACCCTGAAAAATTAAACGGAGAGACAATAAGCTCAGTGTCAAAAGTTAAAAAGACTTGCTGAGCAACAAGAAAAAAAGTAGTCATAAGCACATATGCCCAAGCAGGACAGCATGTTCCCAAGCCACATTGTCTGCCAGGAGGTTATTCAAGCCAAATGGACATAAGCCAGGTGGAAGCACATTGCAACAGATCCCTTTATATTCCGTCAGTGGACAGAGAAGCTTGTGTCAGACAGAGGTACTAGCATCAGGGCTTTAAAGCCCGTACCTGCAAAGATCCTGAGGACTTCTCTGTGGTCAGTTTCTGTTTCATTTTGGAATTCATAAGACCACCTGCAGTAGAAAGACAGTAAAATTCAGTCAGCATCCGTCTACTCCTGAAGTTCGGGATACATGAGTTAGAGAACATTACAATTTCGGACTATCAGCTTTCATGGCAGCCGTCAGTAGCCAGCCGCACACGGCGTGGTCAGGGGGCTGCTCCAGAGCCGCTCCTGAGGCTGCACCCGAGCCACGAGCCGCGGGCGCGCCAGGAAGGGAGCGTCCCGCGCCCTTCCCGCGCCCTTCCCGCATGGATGGGGGTGTCCCAGGCGCACACCCAAAATGGCTGGGAAGGAACCGGACACTCACCCACACCGAACCCCGAGGCCGCTCCCGCCCGGCGAGGTGGCAGGGCCCCTCCCGCCCCGCCGCGGCCAATGGGGAACAGCGAGGCAGGAGCCCGCCAACACCCAAACTCAGTTATAGAAGCTTGCGGCCGCACTCGCCCGCCGGTGGCGGCGGCTCTACCGAGATGGAGAGCAGCCCCTTCTCGTCCTTCCCGCCCCTTGCCCGAGCCCGGCGTCCCGCTCCCTCCCGCCGGCCCCGCTCACCGCCGGCCGCTCCTACACGGGCCCCGCTGCGCGCGCTCGCACACCCAGCCACGCTCTCGTGCTCGGCGCGCAACTTTAAGGAGCGCGTTGGTGGTCACGTGACCCGGGCCCCATTCTCCGAGCCAATGGCGGGCCGCGCTCCCCCCGCCCCGCGCGCCGAGGCCCGTGCTGAGGGGGCGCGCGCCGCTGAGCGTTGTCGTTTGGGGGTTTGATTGCTCTGGGTTTTATTTTTCGTTTTAGTTATAAGGGAGTTGTACCAAATCAGATTTAATCACGTCTCCGCTTATTCTCATCGCTCCTATCTAAACACGGTGCAACCTGCAAAATGGGGGAAGAAAACTAGCAGTGTTAAGCCACGATAGCTGCTACACCACACTAATTTTACACGTGATATAGACTGCAGCTCTTATTAATTATGCCTAAGGCTGCTGTTAAATTTGTTAGAAACCACTTGACGATTATATTCTTGCAAATATTTGCACATTTATCTTTTATTTATACTAATAGTATCTTCTGCTGACTTGTGAATAAACTTTTTGTCGAGTTAAGGACACATTCCTTGCAATCAAGGTCTCACAGAACAGCTATCAACGTTTTTCCCGGGCATTATGATGGAGCTATTAGAAATTAGGATAATTACAGAGAGAAGCATTTATATAGCCTGCCATTCTGTCAGTCACCTGTTTGGAAATACATTCTAAGGCATTTAGGAGAATGTGTTAAGTAGAATGTCATGGTCCGATGAATCAAGAAAGGCAGAACATAAAAAAAGGTGCATTAGGAAATCTTTAAACAAGGATAGGGAAATAAAGCTGATCTCTCTTGCATAAACCTGTTCAGTCTCTCATTGACCCCTTTACGTTTTCATTGTCCACAATATCCTTTGGCAAGTACCTCTAGAGCTCAGATAACCTCAGATAAACACCATCCTTTTTTCTTGGTTTTTTTTTTTGTTGTTTTTTTTTGTTGTTGTTGTTGTTGTTTTTGTTTTTGTTTTGTTTTGTTTTGTTTTTCTTTGAACCTGATTCCAGTATTGTCCCTTGACGTTCCCAGTCCTTGTACTAGAAGGGACAACAAATAACCTGCCCTCGCCTAGGCCACCGTTACACAGACTGCTCTCCGGTTCTCTCTCCCAGACCTGCTTAGCCATCCCTGACTTGAAAGCTGTTCCATCTTCCTGCTCTTTTGTGAACTGTATGGCATTTGATTTGCCACTGCTGAACACTGGACTGGCATTTCTGTGGGAAATCCTGCCGTAACTGAGATCTTATTCTTGAGTGATGGTCAGTTCAAAGTTTGCCATTCAATGTGTGAAATTAAGATTTTTTTTTTCTTATGCATATTCTTTGATGTTTATCTGCATTGAATTTCACTGCTGTTTTTGCCTATCACTCAATTCCATAATGGCCTTCTGCAGTTTTTCAGTCAGGTCTTTTCTTGTTATCTTGAATAATATAGTGTCAAAAGCAAGCTGTCACTTCAGCAAGCCTTGTCCTCTATACAGAAAATGAAAACAACGCATGCAGAAACATAATCTAAATTAATATTGTTCTGTTACAGTACTTTAAAAAAAAAAAAAAAAGTCATGCTCTTAGGATAGTTTAATTTTTGTTGATTCTGGAAGAAAATTTGCAATTTCCAGGTTTCAAAACACCAGCAGATAGGCTTAGCTGGTTATATGTGCACACAAATCCTAACTGCATTGAATGTCCTTTCAGAAAAATCTCGATACAGGTAGTGCCTATATAAGCACAATATAAAAACATTCCTCTTTTTACATTTTATGTTTTCTTATACAGAAATTTAAAAATCCAATAAAAACTATACTAAGCATTTAAATTAGAGGCATGCACCTATTTCTATCATCAATTGTACATAAGAGGCACTTTGGGCATTTTATGGCTGCAATACATAAATTGTACATCTTGTAAATACTGTGTTTTCAAATGAAACTTTCTCAGACATTACCCTTTCAAAATTCAGGTTTAATTTGTAAGAAATTTTCAGGTGCATTTCCAGTTCAGAAGCGGAATAACTGCTTTTGGAGATGTTGGTAATTGGAAAGGTCTGAGGTAATGGGAGATGGTTCTGATGTGATAGTTGTGTTTGTTTTTCCTTTTAATTTGTTCCTTGCTGGAGGCATACAATCTGGAGGTTTATTACAAAGCTGCCACTCCTTCAATTTATCCAGCTGAAGAACATGTCCTCGTATGAACCACCATGTCCCAGAGTTCAGTCTCTTCAACTTGAAAGGTTTGTAAAGAACCTCATCACCATCTCAGAAAGAACTCTGATAGTTTATTATTCATAGCCTTGTGGAAAACAGTATAATGATATAAAAACCTCACCAAATAAACAAACAAAAGTGTCCAGGTGACTTTACTGTAATAATTCCCCTTTTTGTAGCCAAAGTTTTAATTTAAATCAATGATTGGGGCATTTTTACATGCAAAAATCTGTCAACCCAATGCTAGCAGAATAAATTTTTCTTCAGACTGAGTGCAATATAATGTATTTCAGCTTGTTTGTCTCATAAAAAATAAAACCCTCTGTCATGAATACTTATGACTATTTGCACTTCAAGTGAGCCTAAGCAAACATGCCGAGGTTTCCCATAGAGCTCAGCCAATTTGTTAGATTATTCACGGCAGCAGAGAATGTGTACTTTTTAGAGCTTTTGTACTCCATTGCTGTTGATAAATGTTATCAGTTTTTACAGCAAATGACAACTGAAAAAAAAAAAAAGCTCCTTTTTTGGAGGACTTCATGTGCCTGGGAACATGGGAATAGGTGGGTCCCCAGCAGCTTGAGGGTCCTGTATTGCTTACACACTAGCGTGTGGAAACTTTGTAAGCATTGCAGAGGGAGAGTCTGGAATTGGCTATCTGAATCAAGTGCTGGCAAAGACGTATTTGTACTTGACAGTCACACCGTGCCTTTTGTCAAGGTCCTTTTTGTACGCTGCAGATAATGATCTAGCTCTGGGCTGCTTAAGGACTCATTCTACCTGCCACATTAAGTACAGGTAAACCGCATTGAGATTTTAAAAAATTTTGTGCACTATGTTATTACATAAATATAATAAATGAGCCCCTATTAGTATTTACTGTAAGCAACGACTGTAATGTTTGGGATGCCGAGGAACACCCCGGAGAGGGCCAGGGGAGCCACTGCGGTGTTGAGCCTCTGACACGCGGGAATGTCTCATCTCAGTCCTGCCCTGGCCGCAACCCTGCAAAGAGTCCGGGGAAGGAAGCCCCGAGACCGCCTTTGGAATCCCTGAATAATAAGACCTGTGGCTCTCAGGGTCCCTCGCTGATAGCCTCCTGTCCAATATTTATTTCAGGGGTGAAAGGGGTCCCCGCAGTCCGCCGGGTGACAGTAGGTGGCAGCGTGGCATCACTCTTCCCCTCCCTCTGCCTCTTGTTTTTCCGTCGTGCTTCGTGTGTTATAGACAAGACAAGACAAACTCACGCTTTGTCTTCTTTTCCCTAGGTTAATCAGCATGGAAGGCTTCATGCTAATGAAACTCCTGGATTACGTACACTGCACAATCCAGGTATAATTCATAAGGCCAACTGAGTGGGCTTCGATGATGGCCACTGTTAATAATTAGATCTCTCCAGAGAGCACACAATTTTCATGTATTAGAACAAAAGACTGTTCTGTGAACCATGATCCTGAGTTCCTCAGAGGTGAAGAGTTAAAAGAAAAATCTACATCTCACTTGTTTCTTTTTTCCCTAGTTAAATACTGTGTGAGCCACTAAGACATCTCTTAAGACACTGTTATGTCCTAACCCACAGCTTCAAAAAGAAATAATTTATAAAAGTGCTTTAAGATTTAAAAATTAAACATACTCTATGAAGGTTACAAATTAATAATAAGCAAAAGCTACTGTTGACTGCCAGTATTTAGAATACTATTTACAGACTGAACAAATAAAACAAGTTTTTTGAATTTTACCCTTATTCTTGCAAGCATCTGCTGATCAAACCTATATTATTTAGGACCAATACCTCCCATTCCCAAGAACTTTTGTCCCATTTTATGACTATATCCGCCTGATACTAGAAGGTGGGACATGAGGAAGTGCCAAATGACGCTTAATATTGTAGCAACAGCTGTGCGGTGGTGTGTTGGCTTTGGCAGGGGTAGAGTTAACTTTCTTCTGTCCACTGCTGTCCACCAAGACAAGAGATCTTGAATCTTATAATTCAGTGGTGGACAACCCAAGTCGTTCTATGATTCTGTGATTCTAACTGGGTCCAGAACACAATATAAGGGATGTTGTACACATTAAACACTGGTATTTCTTTGCACAAAAGCATTCCTGGTACACCTCAGAAACTAATGTTTTCTCTGAAGGCAGAAAAGAGTGGATCAGTATGTTCTGAAGTATATGAAAGAGTTTTAATTACCACCTAATTTGTCTTGTTTGAATTTACAAAGAATACAAATTTATTTTTGTCTGATGCATAAATATTTGGCACTGAATTAATCATAGTTCTGTTTTTGAAGCAAGTAGCTTCAGGGCTGATTCTGCTTCTAACATACAGTACAGTATCTGTGGAATGTACAGAAGAAATATAACAGAATCCATTTAATCTCTTCCTCAATATGTCTATAACAATATGTGTTATTATGTAAATATGTCTATACATAACAATTTGTGACAGTCTATTAAAAAGATTGTCTATAAATATGTCTATACGTCTATAAATATGTCTATACATAACAATTTGTGACAATCTATTAAAAGCTAATTATTAACATGAAGTTATTAATTTTTAAGTAACTAATCATTAAGCTGGAAATTAAGAGCAGAGGTATTAGAGTACAATCTTGCCCACACACTTATATGTAAACATGTAATTCTAAAAACAGGAATTAGACTCTGAAATTACAGAAATTTTAGGAAAAAGAAACCCAAAAGGACAAGGTGATTCTATAAAGTTATCAATTGTTTTTAATTTACAGAAAAAAAGCACAAGTTATTATGCAAACGAGTGCTTGATTTCACTGAAAACAGTGAGGATATGATAACATGGTAACTAGAAAATCCCAGATTTTCAGAGAAGAATAGCCAGCAACCAGATATTCTAAACTTTCAGAGCTTCTCAAAATTCCATGACTCGCTTTCTCTCCCAAGGAATATATTTTTGCCACAAGGCCTTTCCTACCTTCACACGGGCCATTGCCCATGCTGCTGGATTCTGTATTTCTGCAGGAAGGCAGCCCTGATGCTGCAACCCCAGTCCTCAGAGGGGTTTTTGTGCATCTGACTCCTCCAAGGGTACAGGACTGCAGTTACCTGGTATTGTACACAGTCCTCACTCTGGGGGAAAGCTTCAAAGACACCACATATCTGTCTCTGCTGTGCTAACCAAGCAGAAGCTGACCCGCTCTGCTGGCTGTTTTGCTCAGCCTGGATTTAACATGCACAAGAAACACTGTATTTTTTGCTGTGTTAATGGGATTTAAGCCTAAAAAATGAGAACTATTACTGTGTATAATGCCACAACCTACTTGTCAGGTTTGTTTTGTATGACATGCACATTCCTCTCTTCTCAGTGATAAACCTTGTATTATTTAAAATTAGATTTGAAGAGAGGCAGTCTGCCATTGGATCAAATGTTATAATTGCAAAATACACACCTAGCTTCCAGGGCCACAAGCTTCCCTTATAAATGATGCAACATTGCATAACCAGTATGAAGCGTAACAATAATATGCAATTATGTAGTCAAGAGAATTATGGATCAATAAGCATACAAATTTTTTTTTGCAAAGTCTTAACTCTCACTTCAATAAGAGATGTTACTTTTTAACATATGTTTTAACTAAGATGATGATACTTTTCTACCCTAGGAGCTTCATCGTTGTGCATGATGGAGAAAAAAAAGCACAACTATATAAAAGTAGGACAAGATTCAGCCATTACTCATGAATTTAATAGTGCAAATATTTCTGCATGTAAATGTATAATAAACATACTTGGATTGGTTAATTTATTCATTTGCATATATGTTGTCAAGGTGCCTTTACTAGACAATGAGCCAAAAGGAAAAAAAAATCTTCTCTGAGCTTGCTAAAGAAAGGAACTTGTCTACATAAGGAGGAGCAGCAGTCTTTACAGAAGGAACCTGGAGTGATTCCAGCTCCCCATCCCTTTCTGAAAGGATTTGAGCAGCCTGAGTTTGCAGAAGACAGGTGGTGGCTGCTTAACATGTAGTACTTTGTACTTGATCTCCCTTTTCCTTTACACACAGACACACACATATCTATATATGTATATGTATATTTCATCTAAGTATATATACTCCTCTCCTCATAGCTCTACTATAAAGCCCTCCAGAAGAAAAGTCCTCCTACACCAGCACTACATTTGACAAAATTTTTTGGATACATTCCTCAGCCTGGGGCTGGGCAGCTGCCCGATCCCTTGTGACTGCATCTCTACACTGAAAAGGGCAGCTGGAGTTCCCGGGCTGGAAGAAAACGCCTTCCTTTCCCCTGCGCAGGTGGGCAAGGCGCCAGTTCCCTCCGCGGGCCTTCTGTGCTGGGGCAATCCCCACGTCAGGCGGTGCCGAGCTCTCGCTGTGTCCGCTGTGCCGGCACAAAGAGGGTCACAGGCCAAGTGTGAGTCATGGCTTAAAATAGCAGCGGGCGCAGGGCTGCAACACAAAATGTCGCACAGGGCAGCGCCGAAAACAAAGCTGGACCGAACTGGCTGGAAGAGTGGTTATTTAAACGCGGCTCTCCTTATGGACAGACTGATGTTATAGTTAAAAAACTCTGTCAGTCTGAAATAGCCACAGAAGTGCAGAGCTAATGTAATTCTCCTATTTACCTGTCTTGCTTTCTATCACCAAATAAAGGGTTATTTTCAATCGGCATTGCTCATTAGGATTGAACAGCAATATCTAAGTAGGTAAAAATTATCTGTTTCTGCTCTGTTCTTGTTCAAACAGCAGAGGAATGTTCTGGGCAATGCCCGTGTCAGGGAAGGCAAGAGGACTGTTTGTATCAGAGGGTCTGACTAACACCTGGGGAAGACAGTGAGGGGTCCAAGGGCTGAACACAGCTCCTGCCTACAAGACAGGCAGGAGAGAGATGTCCGAGGGAAAGCATGGAGAGGAAAGGCGTGCTAAAGGAAAATAACTAATTTGAGGATCAGGAGAGAACAAGGGGGATCGGCAGGGACAAGTAAGAGACTGGGGAAAAAGAGACTGAAATGTGGAGTTACTGGAGAGTGCCACTGCAGTGCTGTATAGGCTTTGAAACACGATCAAGTGAGAGGGACGGTGCCCGCACTTGTCTTCTGCCTGTAATCTCTGTACTATCGCTGCTATTCCAGTGAGTCACAGCCGCCAGCTTCCAGGGAAAGGTGTGAGAGATGCGTTCACCCACCGTGGCAGCCCGTGCCTTGCTGTGGCACAAATCAGCCGGTCTCCACGCCTTGCCTCCCCAGGGCGGCCCTGCGCTGCCGGGCGCCTCGGGAGCATCCCCCGTCCGGGCACGTCGGGCAGCGAGGTTTCCCTGGCACACAGCAGGGATGGGCCAGCAAACGGTGCCGGGATGGCGATTCTTCCTACTCGCCCTGGGTCTTCCCACAGGGAGAACGCTCAACAGCAAGCTGTGTCCTCGCTTCGCTCCCATTGCTTCCATGCCATTCCTTCTTCCTTCCAGGGAACGGGAAGGGAAGGAGGGCATTTGCCTGTCCTTGTAGTACAGAAATAAAACCGCTTACTTCTCTCCAAGGATTAGGTTTGTGTCTTCGGAACAGCAATTACTTATTTATAAAACTTAGCCAGCCTTCTCGGGAAGCGCTGGGACCTTCACGGAGAACACGAACTGTCACACTGGCTGCTGTGGCGAGATCAGTGCTGCAGACAAGCCCCTCGCCACGGCAGCTTTGAATAATGTTGGATTTTAGTTGTTGTTTTATTCACAGTTTTACTCTGCATATGTGCGACGGGCTGAATACGAACCCCGACGGGCCAAATTACACAAAATATGCCACTCCAAGACTTGTTTACCTATAACATCACCACGCTTAAGGCTGGAACAAGTTTAAGTATTGCCGTAAGATGACGGAATTTGGGTATCAGGGAGGGAGAGGAACTGCCCCGGGCAGATACCACGTCAGGCGGGCGGGGGGGGAGGGGGAAATGTGCCCTCCTCCCCTTTGCCTCACACCCTGCCCATCGTACCCCCCTCTCCACCCCCGAGAACGGCGTTGAGTTGCCCCATCCGGGTCCTTGTCCCGCGAGCACCACGCGGGGCTAACGGGCGGTTACACAAGGCGTGACCGCGGGGGGTGGAGGGGAAGAAAGAGCAAGGCAGTGCGAATTCCTGGCGCCGTGAGAGCTCGGAGATGCTCCAGACCTCTGTTGTACTTTGCTTCCACCCATTTTGATAAGGTGTGTCCACGGTGGTTACCGAGGTTGAGCTCTACTGCTTCGACCACAATAGTGCTTCGCCCCCCGGAGGTACGAGCGCTTGGTACGCGCCGGCGGTGCGGGTAGGGCGGTGCCTGTGTGACTCAGGCGCTGCCATTTTGAGGGGTCCGTGGTGGCTGCGCAGCTCCACTCTGCGCTCGCTCCGTGCCGAGGCACAGGCACTCCCGCTCCTTCCTCCTCGCTCCTGCCGTCGCCCTCGGGACCGTCTGGGCGAAAAGAGACTCTCCTCAGCCCTTTCATCATTCTTCCCGGTCGTCCCGGTCCTCCTTCGACGCCGCTCCGGGATCTCTCTATGCCCGCCACCCTCTTCCGTAGGAGCCGGTAGCGCAGGGACAGCGTCCTCCTCCTCCTCCTCCTTCCGCCGTCGCCTCTTCCTCCTCCTTCTCTCTCTGCCACCATTTCCCCACTCCCCGGCTCCGGGGCGCTGAGCTAGACTATGGGGACCAGGTCGGGGCCGAGCAGCGGCAGAGCGGGCGGCCCGGTCACCGTGTCCCCTGCGGCAGGGATGGGGGGGCTCCGTGGCTTCGTGGCTTTATCTTGACATGGCTCCTCTCCGTGCTGCCAGCACCGCCGCCGCCTCTTCCTCCTCCACTGCTCCTCCTGCGCCCGCTGGCTGCGGGTAGCGAGCGGGTCACGGTCCCGGGCTCTCGTCGGAGCCTCTCAGTCTCTTGCTTAACTGGGGGGGAAGCTTTGGGAGGGATTCCTTTTTTTGTTTTGTTTTAGTTTTCCTTTGTTTTTTGTTCCTTTCTCTCCAGAGAGAGAAGGGGGAGAAGTACTTTTTCCCCCCTCCTCTTCTTAACCTGGTCCGACGAATTCGCTAACCTGAAAACTTTTTCACCCCGACTAATCAAACATCCGGGGAGGGGGAAAATGTCTGGAGAGAGGAAGAAAATAACCTGATAATTGGGGATTTGCTTTTTTTCGGGGGAGGGTCATTTAGAGGTTTAAAGTTGCAACCTAGATTGCAATTAAACCAAAACAAAAACCTCGCAAAAAATTCTGTCACCGAAAAGCAGGAGCAAAACGCACTCCCATGTTTTCCGAGTCGTAGCCATGAAGTGAGAGGGCAGAGAGAGAGAGGCGGTGCTGCTGTGGGTGTCCCGCTGCCCCGGGCGCGGCCGCCCTGCGTGCAGAGAGAAGCCGAAGGGAAAGCCAAGAGCGCCGGCCATGCACAGCCTCGGCTGACCGTGCTCGCAGCACCAGCAGAGAGAGGGGGAAGGATCCCCGGGGGATCAGCAACCCAGGGAGTGTATGAGGTGTCGGGGGATGTAGGGCTCTCCCACTGGTAGGGAGCCCGGGTTTGGGGCACTGTTTCAGGTCTAAGTCTCTCGGTGAGAATACTGTCCTTTGAACCCCTGTCCGCCCCTTGTCAATGGCCATCATGATCCCTCTCCTCTTCGGCAGCAGTAGCCTCAGGGCAATGATGAGCAGGATGAAGTTAGAAATGACTCCGCTGTCTTTTCTCTTTGCTCCCCTGCAAACCAGCGCTGTGTTGACTGTAGTTGATTTTGTTGTTGTTGGCGGCAGAGAAATGTCATACTTCCCGGGTTGTGCACTCCTCCTTTGCACCCTTTTCTCTGCTCTCCACCAAGTGTAATAATTCTAAAGAAAAAGACGGGCAGCATAGCAATAGTGGAAGGCTGAGAATAATAATCAGTAGAGTCATGAATCTGGCTGGGGTAAAACGCAATTTGTAATTTCAGCTTCGGGTTTTTTTTTTTGTAAGCAGAGCAAAAGTACCCCCCCATGGATTGGGCTTGTGCCAGTTGCTTTTTATTGTACACATAAATTGTGATAAGATTTGTTTGGGGGTTGTTTTCTTTTTTGTTTTTTCCTTTTTTTTTTTCCTTAATTCTTATCCACTTGTTCTTGCGGCTAAACTGTTCAAATTTTTTTCTTCGAAATTCTGTGGGTTTTTTTCCTTGATTTATTGTAAAACTTTTTGTCCGGCCATGGCTGGACAACTACTTTCTTTGTTTCTTGACCCCTCCAATACAACGTTCTCCTCAAATATTGCCTGAGGTGCGGTTTTGGGTTACATTAGCGTTTGATCTATTCAGTTGTATTAGCAGGAATCAAACGACTTGTTTCTGTTGTACTTAAGTCTTACGAAAAGGTGCCCATAGTTTAGCGACAGTTTCCAAAGGCTTTAGTACCACCTGTATTACAAAATGGGGGACCCAAACTCCCGGAAGAAACAAGCTCTAAACAGACTTCGTGCTCAGCTTAGAAAGAAAAAAGAATCTTTAGCTGACCAGTTTGACTTCAAGATGTACATTGCCTTTGTGTTCAAAGACAAGGTAACTTGGTTTTTAAATGTGCCTCTATGTTTGCTGCATTTTAAGTGTTCTGTGCAAAGTCTTGCTGCCTGATTGCATCAAATGTTTTATCCTTAACAGGTTCCACTGACTTTAATTTTTTTTTTTAGTTGATAGTTACTATAATGTTTACTTCGTTCATGTTCGTTATTATAACTCTTCATATTTTGTGGTTCTGTAAGGCAGAGGGTTCCCGTGCCTCATAACATGGTTACTTGGTAACTTCTCTCTTGGGTAGATACTTTCCAAAGTTAACACTGTAACTCGCTAAGCCTAATAGGGGTCTGACCTGCACAGTTGCTGGCTGTGAAGGGAATCTGGCTGGGGCGATTGCCGTGTGGTACCTGGTCAAAGCAGAATGGAAGACCTGGCTAGTTGAAGGGAGGAGTCACAAGATGGGATGTGGAAATGGCCCAAGTGCGCAGGCATATGTGGAACTGCTGCTGTCATTTTAAAAGGGAGTGAGGAGGGCAAAGAGGAAATCTTCATTTGCTTGGCTGCCTCCTCTGCTGCTGGATGCTGCACATCTGGGTGGGGAGCTGGGTCTTTCTAAAGCCAGCTATAGACCCGCAGTTGTGGGAGAGGTTTTATCCACAGAATGTTAAGAAAATAGGTACTTAGAGGAAGTGAATTTGCTGAACAAATGATGAGGAAGTGAAGAGAGAAGCGAATGGCAACAGAGTACATATTGTGCAAAACGCATGTAGACGAGCACTGAAGTAGTTTAATCCCCTCAAATGTATAGTTTTTGCATTTGCTGTAATAATTAGGTGTTTAAAATTAAAACTTTTCTTTGAAAAGCTTCTTTAAAATTCCTAAGTTCAGTTTGCTTTTGTTTGTCAGTTCTAGTGCTAGCCGAGATGGGTATATTGGGTGTATAATTTCTGGTTACTGTGTCATAGTTACATAATGTTTAAGCAGTGGCAACAATTAGATTTTCTTAGATGACATAGCTTTAACTCTTAGTTGAACATTGATACTACTTTTTGGTTGCTTTGTAGATATTGATTGCAAATACTTGTTTTAAATCCTGTTGTGTTTGCTTATATCACAGTGAACTGAAGATGTCCAGTTTGCCTAAAGTAGGAGTTTAAGTCAAGTTAGCTTGATCAGCGAATAGTTGCCTGTTATCTATGTTCTGATGGGGGGCGGGGAGGTGAAGTGGAGCATTATTTGGTAAGAGATACTTTGGCCCCTAAGTAGGTCAAGACTTTTAATGGGCTATAAGAAGGCTGTTAGAAACAGACATACAGCTTTAGTGATTTTACGTTCTTACAATGTTTTTGGCCTTGCTAGAGAGATGCTGAAATATTTGTACTAAGTATAAAAGTTATTTAACAAATGAAAATAGCCTTCATTTGAGAAGATTGTAGCTAACTTCAGATGGCATCTCAATCATCTGCTGTCACCAAATGTGGCATTGAAATATTTCACATCTCATAAAAAGCCAACTGTAAAAAATTGAAAAGGAGAAAAAAGGTGTTACATAAATGATACTTGCAGAGAGAAGCTTGCAGAAGTTCTTGGTCACCCCAAAGTCATGTACTGTACTTGAAGAAGGGGCAATTCTGTTAATGTTTGGATAGAATTTTAGTGTTTGCAAGTCTGATATGTAAATCTGCATTTTTGGAGACTGCAAAAACCTGCTCAGCTTTTATAAGAGTTGTCAGTCTGATTCTGTTTAATTTATAAATTTCTGCATGTAAGTTTTACTGTGGTTTGTGTCAAAGTCTTAGCCTGTGTGATGTTTACTTTACACATTTATACAGAAAATCACAAATCCTGAAATAAACGGTTCCCTATAGTTTCCTGAAAAGGATTGTAATCTTCATGTAATCTGTGCTTTTTTTTCAGAAGAAGAAGTCAGCACTTTTTGAAGTGTCTGAAGTGATACCAGTCATGACCAATAACTATGAAGAAAATATCCTGAAAGGTGTGCGGGATTCCAGCTATTCTTTGGAAAGTTCCTTAGAGCTTCTGCAGAAAGATGTAGTACAGCTCCATGCACCCCGCTACCAGTCTATGCGCAGGGTAAGGCTCCTTTTTACGCTTGCTGAATTGTACTTTTGGAGCACTTGTGCTTTTCCTTGTGAATCTTAAGGCTAATCCTGCCTTTTTTTTTCTCATTTGCTGCATGAGGGCTTTGTGGGCCTGTGTTTATGGGTCTAGTTTGAAGGGTAGCAGTGGGTAATAACAGTTCTGCAACTGTTTAAATATGTAGTTCTTAAGCTTTACCTTTCATTTGTATCATTCAGAGCTGTGCCTCGGGAATTGCATCTTCTTGCCATCTTTTAGATCTTCCTTTAGAAGGCGTGTGTTAATAATTCTTGCAACAACTCCTGCTGTACAACAAAGCGATTTTGCTTTATGAATATTGGAATACAGTCTTTGCTAATGTTTTCTTAAAGTTGTAGTTTATATTAAGTGGGTACTGATACTAAAATTCAGTGGGAAGCAAGGAAGACTTCAGTTGTGGTATGAGTAATACAAATGGAAAATCAAACAAATGTTAGGTATCACCTCTAAAATATGTGCCTGTATAGGTAAGTTGCATATCTGTGTCTTTGACCACTGGAGGGAAGGAATGTAAGCACAGAACTTTACTGCTCACAGGATGTGATCGGCTGTACCCAGGAGATGGACTTCATTTTGTGGCCTCGTAATGATATTGAGAAGATAGTCTGTCTCCTGTTCTCTCGGTGGAAGGGATCTGATGAACCCTTTAGGCCTGTTCAGGTATTTGATTTTGGGTTTTGACTTCAGTAACTAACTTATTCCTGCAGAGAGTGTTCTCTTTAACCAATAAGTTGATACGGTATGCAAGTTTTGTGCATGTTAGAGAAATATGCTGGTTTTTTTTTTTTTTTTTTCCATAAAGCAGTCAGTATTCTGAATGCCAAATTCTGCCTGCTATCTTTATGTACTATTGTATTAGCCCTTCCAGAATTTAAGTTTCCAGAGGGCCTTTGCAAATGACACATATGTGTAAATGCATACAGTGTGTTGGTATTTGTAGGAGTGGATTAGATGTGCCTCTTAGTACAATTGAATCTTTGTCTAAATGTGATGGTGTTGTTAAGGTTCTGTCAGTGTTCCAAATTGCTGTATTTGATTAGATGGAAGAGTGAGGTGAGATGGATGGAATCTTTGCATTATAATTTTGCCTAGAAATTGTTGCATAGGGATCTTCTGCCTCAGGAAGGTAAATTAGATTTTATATATGGTACAGGTAAAGCTGTACCTTTCTGTTGTTTATGTCATTGCAATGGCTGATGTCAGTGTTGGCAGAATGAAATTAGGGGATGCTTTAAACTGTGTCAAGACACTGCCATGGTCCCCAGCTTCTGCTTTTCAGAATAGATCAGAAAAGGAAAGAACAAAAGTGGTTGTAAAGCCCCGGACCGAAGGAAATTAATGGGTTACACGTGAGCTTTATCTTGATAAATATTTTATTCCCCTCCCTTACACCATGTAGGCCAAGTTTGAATTTCATCATGGTGACTATGAAAAACAGTTTCTGCATGTTCTGAGCCGAAAGGACAAGACTGGAATTGTTGTCAACAACCCTAACCAGTCAGTGTTTCTCTTCATTGACAGACAGCACTTGCAGGTAAGCTTCTTCTGGTCTCGTCTTAACAGGTGTATTTTAATCACAAAAAGCTTTTTCTTCTCTGCATCATCAGTGATTTTGCTGCGAGGTACTCAAGTAGAAGAACTGATCATGCATTCAGGATTGCATTTTGGCAGTTTCAGGGGAACTTATGCTATAAATAGGACTCATACGTGCAGTAACTATGGGCCACATATGTATTCACGTAGAATTAATGCTCTTGTATTGAAAATCAAATAAGTTCTAAAATAGGCCTAACAACGTTTAAGAAAAATTAAAGTATTGGTTTGGTTTGGGTGACAATACAGAAATAGTTCAAGTGAAGAATGAACAAAATAGCGAAAACATTTTATGCATTAGGGTTTGCAGACTAATTTTGAGCTCAGGCTCAAAATATTACGAATGATATGAATATGTTAATATGTATGAATTAACGAATTTTAAATGTCTGTGGGGGTCTGCCTATTTCTCCTGAGTTAATTTCTAGGCTTAATACATTTTCTTTGGGTTTTCTTTGTCTCTAGACTCCAAAAAACAAAGCTACAATCTTCAAGTTATGCAGCATCTGCCTGTACCTGCCACAGGAGCAGCTCACTCACTGGACGGTTGGCACCATAGAGGATCTCCTCCGTCCTTACATGCCAGAGTAAGGTACTGGCCAGCAAAATGGGGAAGATCACAGAATGCAGCAGTGGATTTTCACTTTCCTCACCACTTTATTCTTTCAGAATTTAGAAGAAAATGGACTCATGTTCAGAACACTATACATTGTGAAACTTGATCATCCTGGATTTTTTTAATCATTTGTATCTCAGAACTTTGCAGGTTTTTTTTTTTTAGATGTTTTCTGCATGGACCTTGTGAAAGAGAGGATGCTCTGCACACTTCTGCACTGCATCAGCATCTTACTAAAATGTGAAATGAAGGGACTGTACATTGAAACAAATGTATCCGAAAGCACAAGGTGATCATTTGTGGTGATGTTCCCATTTGTGCTGGTCATGCCCCCTAACATCTCTAATGTTAACCATCAGTATTTTGAGGGTGAGAAGTGAATGTAACGGGTATAAAAGCCTTATAGCTTTGCTGTTAATGATTGTATTGAAGAGCACTGTCATTCATGCTAATGAACGAAGAAGTGGCTGTTACAATAGAAAGTAAGTGTGGGAAAGAAATTTTCCTTCAAAAAAAAAAAGGCATCTCATTTAATGTATAGGCATTTTTTGCCTCTCTTATTTTGCTGGGCCATGTCTTAAGTTTACTGGCACTTTTGTTTTGGATCTCTTTCCCCAAGTTGCTGTATAACTGTATGAAGGTATTCTTTTGGGTTGGATGCATTTATACAGATGAGGCAGACCTGGAGTCTGAAGTTGCTAAAGCAGCTCAAAAAAAGGTTAAATAATAGCTGCAGAAACAATGTTGGTAGAGGATTATTTTTTCTTGAGAGTTGAGACTTGTAAACTTGCAGGTGTACTGTGCAGGAAATACTGGTTTCTAAAACATTTCTGATGGAAAACTCATCGAGACTTTTTTTTTTCTTCTGGAGTAGACATTATAAACCAATGTAAAATAGTGTTTGGAGTGTCAAAAGTTGGTTCTGACAGAACATTTTAAGATTGTGCAATGATAAAAGGAAGACTACTGTATAGTTTTGATGACAAAGAAAGCTCTGCTTAAGGGTTGAGTACTTTACTGGAGTAAAACTGCATAAGCCTACTCCCTTTGGATAAAACTAGTGCTTACCTGTTTAAAACTTGTATTTAGCTTTTGTTTGGAATTGGAAAAAAATTGGAAATTAAATAAATTAGGTGAAAGATGGCTGGTTTTATTTATGGAAATCCTATTAATTGAATCTTAGTAGTATCCTGCATCTTAAAAGTGTCACCCACTGCAAGCACTGAAAATGTACAGACTATAAAATGTTAAGATCAGTGGTGAAGGTGTTCTTGCAAATATGGGCCCTATGTTTTGAAAAGTACTGGTAAGAAGTAATGGCATTACTAGTATCTTACTGTATTGGTACAGAAGTATTTTTACTTCCTTGGTTGTCAGTTCCTACAGGTTAATATGAAACACCCTAGAAAAACACTACCTGAAAGCATCAACTTCACTTTTGTAGTTGCCTTAAGTTACAAAGAAATACCTTGAAAGTGCTGCTCTTCAGAATGCTAAGACTTTCTAAAATATTTAATAACCACCGTACCTGCTAATACTATTGAAAATTTCCAAATTTAAGTGCTTCTTCTGTGAATGATCTGTAAGGCATAATACAAAATGTCCACATGAAGCTTAAGCTAAGTTTCATGGGTCTTGAACATTCAAGTTTCAGGAGTTTAGAATTTGCTTCCTAAGTGCCATCCTTTGTTTTTAATTTGTCATTTTGGACATCATCTCACCACATTTAGAATAGGGCCATACTTACCTTGATGACAGTCTCTGATGAAATGACAGTTCTTGCATTAGGAAATTTGGTTTTCTTCAGTCCGGTTTCTATTAGAAGAAGCCTCAAGATGTTGGCCTGAGTGGCTGTGTACACTGCTTTCCAAGTGTCAGTAATCACATGGATTTTAACTTCAATTCTCTGTATTACAGGAAACAACCTGTTCCGTTTAGTTCCTTTTTTAGTTCTGTACAGGGGGTGTAAGACAGGCTGCTCATTTGTTCCTCATGACAAACCATACCATGCTTCTTTGGGAGAACACGGTTAGGATTAGAGGAAACAAAAAATTGGAAAACTACTTTTGTTAAATGTGGTCTATGCTGCCCAGGTAGCAAACCTTGTGCTTTTGCTGTGCTATCAGAGTGAGTTGAGAACCATCGCCATTGTCTAAGTAGTGGGGAAAAAAGATAAAGGGGACCAACAGGTTTCAGAGCATGACAATGTTGGAGCATATGTGAGTTTTCTCTTGTATCACTTGGCGTCTTTGAAGAGTTTCTCTCCCCTTAAACAGGACAGCTTTTGAGAGAAGAGATTCAATTCTTGCTCAACTCTTTCTCAATGGAACTTCCAGTTCAATCTCAAAAATATCCTTCAATTATGTTACTTTAGCAAAATGCCCATCAGAAGTGAATGAAAGTAGTTCATAATTTCTAGTTCTTGCTTTCAGGCCCTCTTTATATCAGCCTAATGGCTTCTCTAGTTGTTTTTCAAAATGTAGGTTTTATCTCACAAAACTAAGTTTCCAAAGTTTGTCATGGTGTGCACCTCATTTTTGGAGCTGTTGGAAAATACAGACGGGCTCTCTTGTAAAAATTTCAGTTACTACCCACTGTCAACTGCTTGTGTGACTCCCTTGGACATACAATTGAAATACACTCAATATTGCACCTGAATATGGGAGTTTAACCGCACTGTTGTTTAAGGATTTGCCATGAGACCTTGGTAAGTGCCAAGGGGCAGAGATAAATTAAGTAGACAGAAGGCCTTAAATGTTAAGTGCATTTCAGTCAATTGTCTCATGAAGGGAAGCTTCTTAAATGTTGTAGTCTGTACTTGAATATGAAGCTTCACTTCTCAAGCTTCTTCAGCTGTGCAAGAGTTACCAAAATATGGTAAGATGGGACAGAACTGCTGTAAAAGTACTGCCAAAATGTAGCAGGCCTGTAGTTAGATTGCAGTTAATGCTCTTTGTTGTGTCTGTCTCAAAGTATAAATTCCCTCTCAAAAGCTATTTTACAGCTTTAGTGTTTATTTTATAAACACAAAAATTGATTTGTTAAGTGATACACCAGGCAGCAGAAACACATTGGGGTTAGTCAGTGCACTCTAAAAAAGGAAGGAATTGGTTACTCAACTGGTTACTTATCTCTGAGCATTGAAAATTTTAGATCAAAGGTACTGATCTCTCACTGCAAGTTTGTTTTTATCACTGTAAAATGTCTGTTAGAAAAACACTAGGTAGAAAGATGAAAATTGGAACTTATAAAATGGCCTAAACTTTAAAAAAATCAAATTCTGCTTGATTGTACTTTGAAAATACAAACCTGAGGATCAGCCTGCACTGCAGTAAGTGGTTGTGGTCCTTGGGAATGACCACATCTTTTCCTTGACACATAAGCTGTAATGTATTAGTTTTGAATTTAATTTAAAACATCATACAAATGCCATAAATGCTTGGTCCTTGCACATACTTGCAGCTTGTCAGCTCTGCAGACATCCTTCCCTTCCCACCCCTGTTCTGTAGCCAGAACACTGCTTTTTCTTTTTCTTGTGTGCTGAGTCATTTAGGTTACTTGCAGTTACTGAACATCAGCTTATGTTGGATCAGGATCTGGGGCGTTGGACAGTAAGAAGAGTCACTGAAGGGTTTTTTGCCTCTTAATAGTGAGATTAGTCTAATGGACTGTTGGAGGCTTCATTTATTATTACATTAATGTTACTGCCATTGAGTGTGATAGTTGAAGTCAGGAATGAGTGGAGTACATTTACATTCACTAAGCAGATAGACATGCCATGTGAGTTTACTTAATTGCCATTTACTTTTCTTAGCCTGGAAAACCATCTCAGATTTTTCATTTTGCACTTATTGCAGCAGTAATTTCATGAGCTGTGTAAGCCTACAGATTGTGGAACAGGTTTCTGGAGTGAAGTAATGAGACAAAACATCATTAAAACCCTTTAGGTCTGCAGCAGTAGGTGCTGCTTTCTGCTTTGTGCACTGCAGCTGGGAGGAAGCTCAGGAGGCTCACTGGGTAGTGCAGATGCAGTGGAGGGAGGGCTGCATAAGCTCTACAGGTTAACTGAAGCTAAGGGTAATTTCTCTTCTGCTTGGGTGACTGAAATGCTTTTTAGGGCTAAAGATATCTGTGGCCTACTTCTGCTTGGAAAGGATTTATGTATAGAAAGTCCTTTAATTTAAGCACAATTACTGTATGCTAGAGCACCCACTAAACAAACAGCTCTTCTGGACTCCTGAAATCTATTCAAGCACCTGCTGCTTTTCAGCAAAAGAAATCAAAGATCCAGAATTTGACTACAGTGTTACAAGCCCCAGGTACTGTCTTAGTCAACAATAGGGGTCTTTTTGTTTGGTTAATTTTTTTTTCCCCCGAAGGACAGCAAATATGTCTTGTTTGATAAAAGCTGGCAGGTAATTAATTTATTCTCTTTTAAGCAAGAACTGTATATGCTGCTGTGTCCCACAACCATGGCAGCGTGGGATCCTGGTCTGGTGGTAGCAGTGGTTCAGTGAATGCATTGCAGAATCATGAAGGTGATAATTGTCATCATGTTGGCCCTGAACTCAAGTAGCAAAATAGGCAACTAAGTGCGGTTTTTTCATTACCATAGACAGTGAGGTAAGGGAGAGGTTTGGGGGGTTCTGGCTAAATGTTTTTTTTTTTTTGCAGATGGAAATTCTAAAACCGTGAACGATATAATGCAGTTGGAAGTTCTTCCGTATGGCCTGGCAGTGACTCAGAGCCAGTCAGCGAAGCTGAAGAGATTTGAACTGCTGTTCAGAACAGTTACTTAACAGCCTAATTCACTTCACCTCCCTGCCTTCCCTGCCCCATCCCCATTAGGTGGTGGTTTCTGAATTTGGAATTGTAAACCAGCAGCTCAGCCATGAGATCCCTGTGATGGGTGGCTCAACCTAAGACTTACAAGGAGTTCTGATAGTTCAACACTTGTTTCAGCAGTGACACCATTCCTTACCTTTTCCCTAGTTTATCGCTGATAAGAGTGGAATCCTTCATGACTAAACCCCTTCTTACTGCATCTTAATCCGTGATCTGTATCTACCCTGATTAGCATCTGGACCCTGGTTTCAAATGCCAGTGGGAACAAGTCTGTTCTGATTCCCTATTTTCTCAAGGCATCTGTAAAGCACAGCTGTATATGGTGCAAGCCCGTGGGTGTCAGTCTGAATGCATTTGTGCAATAGCAGTGATGTGAAACTAGCATGAAACACTTGGCTGGACAGGGTACTGCATGAAGTGGGAAGCTGAAAAGTTACTTCCATTTAGAGAGACAAACTGTTCCTCAAACTTTCCTACCACTATGTGGTCTCCATAAGAACAAACATCTAGACATAATTACAATTCAGGTATTTTGTTATATTTAAAAGAAAAACCCTAAAACATGACAAACTGCAATATAGGAGGGCTGGTCTCATTTTTAGCTGTTAAGATATGGAACATGCAGTTGTCTGTCACTTACTGGATGTGTAATCTGGCATACTACTAAGACTCACAAGATGAGTTCATGAAATCACTGTTTGCTTACTTGTAAGGGAATTATGCCTAAATCTGCAGTGATGGAACCAGGTCAACCCTACAGGAGGTCTGTTTGTTCAGATGCCAGGTGGAGCCATGTACCACTTGTCCTTATTATGTAATTTGTTTCCATTGCTTTGAGATTCACCTAAGGTAAAATACAGATTTTTCAACATGTAGGTTAGAGTGGAATCAGTAAAGAACACTTCCAAGTATTAATTCTGCTTGACAGTTCACTCTCCATGCTAGGCAAGGAGAGTGGTGTCAATTCCTTCTAAGATCATCTCTGTGCCTGAGTTCAGTTGTGAAATAAATTATGAGGTCAACGTACTGCTGCTAGTGAGGGATAACAGACAAGGTTGTCTTAAAATAATCCATTTAATTAACTGCTTCTGAAATAACTGGCCTGCATATTAATGATGTCCCTCTTATTAATTAGGCAGTACTAAAATACTGTGTTGAATAGTCTGTTGTAAGAGAGAAAAGAATTCACTTGTTATTTCAGGAAGGTTTATTTCTGTTTCCCTCAGCCTGAAACAGTCCTTGCCAGGCTTGAATGGGAACAGGATACTGTTGTTTCCGTGTTGAGGTTTGCCACTCTCAATTGGCCTGGACGCTTTTCAGTTGTAATTATGTAGATATGATGAATGCTAAGTGATAGAATGGGACCACTTAACTCTGGTAGGTTCCTGAGGCAGCCAGCGCTGATTGAGGGAAGTTAAGTTGCAGTGGGACAGTTACACAAGGACAGAGCGGCCCCAGCATGCAGAGCTGAGTGTTCTCAATATTTTGGCACATAATGAATTCGACACCTCCTTCATTCTCACCCTCTGCCTTTTATTTCAGGTAATAGTCAAAATTGCTCTTGTGTTCCAGTGAGGAGAATGAGTTTATAGCAGTTGGAGGGGAGTGGTTTTAACGATTTTCTTGCACTCTACTACATGAGTAAGTCACATAAGAAAGCTGGTAAACTTAAGAATAAGAAAAAAGATAACTGGAGATGCCAGAACATGTTAATAGGATGATAACCAGAACAGCAATTGCCAAAGTCAGTAAGTGCATCCAGTTGCTTTGATGGATCCTCTCTGCTCATCCAAGTAATAGCAGAGGAACTGGAGATATTTAAGACACCTAACAGCACTCCAGGCTGAAGGAGCTGTAAAGTGAGAATTTCATACAGTAAACCATCTAGTTCTGATGAGCAAAGGTTTAAAACAAAAAACTGCTGTGGTAAGCACCTTTGCAGAACTGTTTCAGCAAAGCATTGTGTTTCTTTAAATGGGTTTCAGGGATGATTTCTGAGTGTGAGTGCAAGTACTGGGGGGAAAACCAATTATGAATGTACTGCTAAAGAGAGGATGCTACTATTAAAAGATTAACTAGCCACAGGCATGTAAGCTGTGTATGCTTCTGAGGCAGCCCCAGAGAAAAAGCTTTTCTGAGAATGTATATACCATGAAAAACTGTTCTAAACTTGCAGGAAAAAATACATGCTGGTGGCCTAAGCTCACAGGAGGTATTTTTTAGAGAATTTCCACTGAAGGGTTAGTTATTCACTCATATTAGTTGTTTAAAAGTCATTTTGGAAAGATTAATGACACATTAGTAAACTTGTACAAGTTTCTATTGAAAATCAATCTGCATGAAGAGATCACCTAATTAACTGAAAATTACTTCTTTAGGTATAGGAATGCACAGAAGAAAATCCTAACTTCTCATCACAACAGTCAAATGACTGAAGACAATGAGTCAAGTTCCACAACCAAAAGGGCTCACACATGCCCTTTAGTAGCATAGATTAGCTTTTTGCTAGAGGAGAAAAACATGCACTGCATATGTAGCACTGCTGTTCGTATTACAGCTTGATAGCCTTATCATGGATTGTTTGTCAAGAGCTTGAAGAAAGCAGTTAAGCCTGCCCACAACAGTGCAAGAGGAGACCAGGCTCCAGCCGATGAACAGCAGCTTAACTCTACCACATTCAACCCAGGTGACGTAATCTACAGCCTTAGCCTTAGAATGAAAGTTCACCAAAATGACTTTTTTACATCTGTAACATGCAGCTGATGGATTTTAAACAAATATAATCACAACCTGAGTTAGGGAGAGCTGAAAAGCCCACATGATCTAACTGTATTTTCACATTCAGGGATCAGAGAGATGATGACATCTCAGGTTAATTTGCCTGCAAGGGTTCTACCACACCCTCTCTCAACCACTCCATGCTGGCATGTTTTTACTTAGTGCAAAGAGGCTACAAAAGTATGAAACAATCTTTAAAAAGGTAGTTTCAGAAAGCTTTATTGAATTCTTCTGGATTTGTTATAAATACATCAGTAAATTACATTTTGCATTAGCCTGCTTTACACTTTCAAACCAGTTCTGGACGGTGTTACAGGAACTCTGTAGTACCATCTCAGGGAGCAAGTACAATTTGTAAGCACTTGTTGTGGTGTTTGAGTGTGGCTGTGACAGGCCTGGAGACAGGGTTGCTCTGTCACATGACACCACAGGTAGAGAAAGCACATCTCTCAAAATGCTGTCATGCTGGTTAACCATATGGCTGGTCCAAAGGCTCTTCCGTTCTGCTATCTTGACCAAAAAAACCCAGGTGCCTCCCTATGTTGTCACACTCTATTGCTCTTCCCAAACCCAGGCTTGTAGCCATTCTGGGGGTAATTAAGAAATTCGTTCGTTTATTGTAGAGGTGTGACAAATTCACTTGATAGAGACCATCACAATTTTGTGCAGATATTGTATAAGTGAGAAAATAATTCTGTATTATTATATATAGAATATATAATAATATATTATTATAATATATAATTATAATATATAATTATAACAACATATTATATATATTCTATATTATTCTATATTCTGAAGTCCAACACTATTATTTAAAATACTTTTTCATATTAATTTCCTATGAACTTTGTATGTCTACCTTGTGCAATTAACTTTCCTGTAGCCTTATTTGTTAAATCCACAGTGGCAAATGCAAGAGTTCTTCCTTGCTTCAAAATCTGAGCTGTAATCAGTATCTCTTCTCCAATCTTAGCAGCAGAAGTGTATCTTCAAGGAAGAAAAAAAGAAAGGTAAGAGAGTGTACAGAGGATAAATTCAAGAATATTCCTGCATTTTATATTATTGAAGGAATTAGCAGAAGTGGGTAATAAAGACACATCTCTGTCTGCCTGCCTACTTGCAAACCCCCACTTAATGGATTTGAGCTCCTCTGACTACTGGCAGTTTTAAGTAAGTATAAGAGTTCTCTCAGAAAACAGAGGCTAGAAAGAAACCCACTGGCTGGGTTCTCAGGAAAAGTCTGTTTTGGAACAGAAACAATGAGGTATCTAAGACTTCAGTTAAAAGTTCATCTCCAAGTCCTATTCCAACCACTGCTGGCTTCCTACAACCTTTCTACACTAGTCTGGCTGCTTCAGCTGCAAAATGTCACTGCTAAAAAGGCTACAGAAGGTCGTTTCCGTATGGAACCATAAGCATAGGTTAACTGTTCCCATACTCTGGTTAGAGGAAAGTCATGGAAATCTGGGCAGCCCTTAAACGTTGTTTCCATTCATTAGACAACTCTTTGTTTTTATTTACATGAGCAGAAGGGTATGCTTTTAAAACACTCTCTTTGGGGAATAGGAAGAAATTTCTGCACAAAGAATTCCCCTGGAAAGAATTAGGAGGCACATGATCCAACCATGATCTGAGGTAAGGGAACAATATTCAAATGTTAGAGCTGCAGAGGAAAATAAAGAATTGGAGGATGTTAATCTTGTTGAGATAAATGTCATCAATCAGTTCATTTTTATACATGACACCATGTCAGAAGAATGTCAGTCACGCCTAATGCTGATGTAGCACCAGCTCCACTGCTTGACAAGGGCAGGATTTCAGCCTTGTCTCATTTCCAGAAGCTGCTGCTGATCCTCTTGTGGTTACCAAAAAAAAAATTCTCTGTTTCTCTCTGTTCTTTCCAATACTGAAATAGCTTCCTCATGACAACTTTTTAAAAAGCTCCTTCCCAAAAAGGAAAAAAGTTCTTGTAACAATATTTGATATCCAATCTCACTTGTTCAATGAATGCAGTAGTCCAATTTTTTAAAAGCTATTAATATTGCTTCATGTAACATTGCCTAAAGGTAATTTTGGATCACCTCCAGAGGCAGCACTTTCTTCAGATTTCAGCCCTTATATAATTGGGTGGACATATCTGAGAGTGTCAATAATTCAGCCTGTTATACTACTGCAGGAAAAAAACCCATAATGACAAGAGAATTTTAGGTTTTAATTTCCAGTAAGATCCTAGTCATCACAGTGGTAGTATGAAACTTAAATATATGGTTAATCCCATCTACCCAATGGAGAAATCAGAAAGTGCTGGGAGAGAGAGAAAGGAAGGAACCTGGTAAAGATACAGATCATTCCTCACACACTTTTAAAGCTTTTTTTTTTTTTTTTTTTTTTTTTTTTTTCAGGCAGTTTTGATGAGGGGTTACTTTTCTAGGATTTTTAATGCTCTTTGTTAATTGTTCCACGTAGGATTGCTTTAGGTCCAATTAGTCCTAATCTCTTCATTAAAAGTAATAAAGAAAAGCTGACAAGCTACAATAGCATGATCAAAGAAAGTTTCAGAACAACTGTTTAAGACACCGTGCTTTGAACTGTCATTACAGGAAGAACTATTCTCAGTGTAAAACTACTTAAAATTACCTAGAGCAGAGGATTCTTCTTCCACTCAGAAATTCTGATTCAATCTGTAATTCACCCTCTATTATGAGCACACAACAGAAGTAAACTCTTTCCTGCTTTAATATTTTTCTCTGGTTTATGGAGTAATACTGAAAAAGGGTTTATAGAAAGCTGGTTGCCCTAGAGCTTGGGTTTTGAGGAGACATTAACAAACCTGCACAAGCAAAAACTGAAACCAAATCCATTTCTTAAGAGTAAAATTAACCACAAATCAACATTCCATTGCATTCTATGAAGGAATGAACAGTGGCTTGTAGACATATGTAACAAATAAAAGCTTAAGATGGTCCAACTCAAAATCTGAAACCAAATGGCAGTCTCCAAAAACATAAATGCAACCCCTTCAATTTATCAAAACAGGACTTCTGAAACCAAAGAAAACACCCATTTTTAGTGAGTGCCACAGCACAGAAAAGATGTACAGTGGAGTCAATAGTGGAAGAAAAGTTAGTATGTTTTGGTAAGCACAATGGATGATACCTACGTGATGTTCATGTCCACACTGACCCCAGGCATTGCTCTTTCTGTGTACAGCAATGCTGCTGTTGACACCACATCCACAAGTGTGGCTGTCAAACCTCCGTGTAATGTGCCACCTCTGTTCGTATGCTCCTCCTCTACTTTCAATTCACAAACAACTTTTCCAGGAATTGCAGATTGAAGTTTCATCTGTATAACCAAAGAAAGGAATAAGAAGCTTAGTGACAGTAGTACCAACACCTAATATTACCCTCAATCAAATTGAAGGTAAATTCTGTCTGACTCTGGACTCATGAGACAAATTAAAAGATGGGAAATACAGTAATTCAACTGTCCCATTAGATATTTCCAAAAATTTTGAGCAGAAGACTGTTGCCTTAGAAAAATCTGTACTTCTAACACTGATAAATATTTAAACTGACAGCTTAACAGAACTTCAATACTTGCTAGGCTGTCAGGAATTCCTTAGGAGGAAACTGTCTTCAGTTATCCTTTTGCTTTAATCTGTGAGTGAAAGACCAAATTAGAGGGAACACAAAACTGCTCTAAGTATCTGTGTGTACCACAGTTGTGAAGGGATATTTGTTAGCTCACAAAATGGAAATGAGACCACCAGTAATCCATTAATCATTATATTAGCACAACCTCAATAAACATCAGTATTTTGAAATAAGCATTAGATTGGCCTCCCTGATTGGAAATTCATAGTGGTGAGTAGGAGTTTCCAAGGCTGTATCACAGTGTTATAGCATCATTATTTGCATATACAGTTTTATTCCAGCCCGCAGGTGGTAAATCCAGAATTACAGCTCACCTATGGTACCATGTTTCCCCCTATAACCAATGCAAGAAGCTGGAATTTTGAGACCAAGAAGTTACTGCAATTCAGTATTGTAAAATCTCTATTTGAATTTCTTCAGTAAGCAGCACTTTATTCAAAATCTGAAAACAGATGCAAAACGGGTAAGTTCCACATATATATTTACATGTATAACTAAGATTTTGAATTGCCTTTAGATTATTAAAAGTGAAATATGGACATATTTATTATATTTGTTCCTACTAATTTTTAGGCTTTTTACAAGGGCTTTTTTAAAGTTGAATGTTTCCATTCTGCTACCAGCTGAGTTGATTTAAACCTTTTTTCGGTCTTAAAAGGTATTAAGGTTGAAATATTTCCAGTTTCATGGTTCCTTATTTATAACGCAATGTAACAGCTGAGTTTCACCCTTTCTGATAAACCAAAGCTTATCCAAATTTTGCAGACAAATGATACTAAGATCAGTGATGATGTAGTACAGTCTTCTAATGGAAAAAAACTGGTATTAAACAGAGAGGAAATTACTGAGGCTATGTCCTAATATAGAAATAGCACCTATATCAATGAAAACCCAAGTCCCAAATCAGGCATGCTGCACTGCACTGGAGGCCTAAGCTTCTGACAGCATTTCTAGGGAGGACTTTACTGATGCTCAACACTGGGAGCAGATGGCTTTCATTTCCATCAGGGACTGCTGCTCCAACCCACCAGCGAGGTGAGGAAAGCATCTGGTCCCATTTGTCATTGCTCTGATCTGGCACTACATGCCTGCTCTCCTTGACAAAAATAGTTCAGTACTCGAACACTTCCAGGACCTACTCAGCTAGAGCTGCTGGTCTGCGCTTCTCCCAGCCCTGCTGTGCTCATCCTCCCACGCGTCTGCTTTGGGGAACAGCACTCTGCTTCAGCTTCCAGGCTTTAAACACACAGTCATTAAATCCTGGTAGATAGATAACACATCGGAGTTAAACCAAAAACTACGTCTGAGGCTGAAGGTGGAAGGTTTCAGACTAAAATGTATCTTCTCCGGAATAAAAAAAATCTTGAGTCATTTAGTTATGGTAAGAGAGATTTCAGGTATCTCCCAGAAAAGCAGCAGTTACTTTGAATTCAAACACAACTGTACTTTTATTGTTATTATCATCAGATTCCTAGCATCCTAATTCTAGAAGGTTGCAGGAAAAATCTGAAAGTATTCCAGAGCAAGATTGGAAGCCTGTCTCCCAAGGCTCACTTCCAGCCAGCTACCTTTACAAGCTGAAATGCTAATATTTGCTCACCACTTATCAGCACTTCAAAGGAGAGTAAAGTGAAGTGGTGAAGTGGTGACTAAAAACTAAATGGACTCCATAAATATATAAACTATCTTCTTAAAGCTTCATGCATTTTTAAAAAACTTTATACTCACCAACATGTCTTGGAAAAACATGACTGTAAGAATTACTTTGTGAACAGTTGATTTCTATTAAATGTATCAGATCATGGAGCTGTCAACAAAAGCACGGCTTCCATAACATTATAACATTTGCTCCTTTACAATTCAAAGCAAATGAATTTTTACATGGCTGATTTCCTTAGATATATTTACTCCATCACACCATGTCGCAGTAACAACCAAATAAAAATTGAAGGGAAAACTGAATGAGAACACTGAAACTGCTTCACATGAACTTTCCTACACAGCAGCTATGCTACTACATACTACACAATTTACAGTGTAAATGAACAGTAGCTTCAACTTCTTTTTGAGCATAATGTAGCATGACACTGTAGTCACACATGTACACTAACCAGTCCATTACATTTCTTCACACCAGAAGGTGCAGTGCAGGTACAGTGTAAGGCCTTCTGTAGAAATTCAGAGAGCACTGGGGTGCACATTGTGCTTTCAGTCTGACTTCAGACTCAGGTGCGAGATGTCATAACGAGGTATCTAAGTTTAATAAACAGGGAAGAGTTTATTTAACAATTCACTGTCTTGGAAGTTAGTGGTTTCGCACGTACTGCGAAGGAAAGAATGCCACCTGCCGAATGACTCCTGAAGGTTATTCCGGACAGCCACCTTCACAGACCTGCTGGAAGGCAGCCAGAGTATTTAACGAGAGTTACTGAGTAAGGAGTTATTTTTCTCATTATAACAATTGTGTTTTCTACCCCGTGTTAGCAGCACGGCCACACGCCACAGTGCCAAGGCCTGTGAAACAGGCCGGGGGGAGCCTGTCCTGTACCACCGGGCTCCTGCCGTGCCCCGGCCCCGCCGAGGCCCGGCCCTCTGCAGCCCCCACGGCCTGACCCCCGATCCCGGTTCAGCCCCTTATTCCGGCGGGGGACAGAGGCCGTATAAACGAGCTGTCCCGGCGGGGCCGCGCTCCCGGAGCCCTGCCCTGCAGGCGCCCGTACCTTGCGGAGCACCCGGTCGAAGCCCCGAGACTCCGTCATGTACTTCATGGCCTCCTTCAGGCTCTCCACCGTGAACCCCATACTGCCGCCCCGCTGACCGCCGCCCGTCCGCGCCCCGGAACAGCAAACCCGGCGGGCGGTGCCTGCCCCCGCCTTCCGCCGCAGCCATGGAGGAGGGGGCTGAGGCAGCGCCGAGCCAGCCGCCCGCGGTGCTCAAGCGGGAGCAGGACGATGAGGAAGAGGAGGCACTACACGTCGCCAAGCGGAGGAAGGAGTTGTGCTCAGAGTTCGCCGCCATCACCAGGAGCGACGCGGCCATGGCGAGCCGCTTCTTGGCCGGCAGCGGCTGGCACATGGAGGTACGGCCGGGGCCGGCGGGGCCGCGGGGCTGTCCAGCGGCGGCCCCTCCCTTACCAGCCGCTCCTGTGTTTCAGAGGGCGCTGAACGCCTATTTCGACCCGCCCCGGGACACGGAGGCAGCGGCGGGCAGGGCAGCCCCGGCCCGCGCGGACACCGGCTGCTGGTAGGTGACAGGGACAGGGGGGGATGTGGCAGGAGGAGGGGGGGACGGGCGTCGGGAAGCGGGAGGCAGGAGCGTCTCCCCGGGTGGAGTCAAGATTCCCCCCGGCGGGAAGGCGCTGGGGCCCCCATACCCGGGGAGAGCCATCGCCGGGCCGAGGCGTAACTCGGGGAGCGGCGCTCCTCTCCCGCCGGGCATCCCACCTCGGCTGAGATGCAGCGAGGCAGGTGGCTCCTGTTCCTTTTCTCCGCCCGTTCTCGTCCTTTCCCGACATTTCTGTCCTTGGAGAGGCTGTCAGGCCTTTGGGCTGCATTTTCCCTCTGTGGATCCTCTGGACTGGTGGATTGTGGGCCTCTTGGAGAAGGCACAGGCACATTTTCTTCTCATTGCCTTGTGTTGTGTAGCAATACTTATGCAGATTTTACCGTAAACACATTTGTATATGTGCAAATTATGCATATTTGTATTTTATGGGATGTATGCAAATTTTTATTTCTATAAATAAAGTTCGCATGTACACGCACACCTTGTTAAATGTACCTGTGAAAGTTAAGATTTAAGACCTGTGTCTTACATACACCATCTCACAGCACACCTGGAGGATTTACTGAGTGTATTGATGTGCACGTGGAATTGAGCTTTTCCACATCCCTGCCTGCTGTTGTTTAACCCCAGACACCAACCAAGGAGCATGACACCCTCACATACCAGCACCCTCTCAGTGGGGTGGGGAAGAGAATTGAAAAAAAGGATGAAACCCATGGGTTGAGGTAAAAACAGTTTTACAGTAAAAACAAAAGTAATGATAATAATAGAAAAGTAATTGTCATGAAAATGGAGGTAACAAAACTAGAGAGAAATGGAAGCCAAGAAAGAGGAGTGATGCACAGTACAGTAACTGCTCACCATCCACTGACTGATGCCCAGCCCATCTCTAAGCAGCAGTTGGCTCCTCCTGGCCAATTCCCTCCAAGTTCATTCACTGAGCATGATGATCTATGGTATGGAATATCCCTTTTGCCAGTTCAGGCCAGCTCGCCTGGTCACGTTTCTTCCCAGCTTCTTAAGCACTTGGCAGAGCATGGGACGCTGAAAAGTCCATCTTAAGGTAAGCACTAGCTAGCAACAACAAAAAGATCAGTGTGTTATCAACATTGTTCTGACCAGGTTTGCTTGGCAAGGTTTTGGTAGTGAGGGGCTACAGGGGTGGCTCCTGTGAGAAGCTGCCAGAAGCTTCCTCTGTGTCTGACGAGCCAAGGTCAGCTGGCTTCAAGGCAGACACACTGTGGAACAAAACTCTGCCCATCAGTGAAGGTGGTAGTGCCTCTGGGATAATGTACTTAAGGTTAAAAAGCTGCTGCACAAGAGCATCTGCAGCAGAGGAGAGAACTGAAAGCAGCTCTGCAGACACCAAGGGTCAGCAAAGAAGGAGGGGCAGGAGGTGCTCCAGGTGTAGGAGCAGAGATTACCCTGCAGGCCATGTGCAGAGCATGGTAAGGTGCAGAGCTGTGCCCCTGCAAGCCCATGGAGGACCACAGTGGAGCAGAGATGCTGCTGCAGCCTGGGGAGGACTCTACACTGCAGCAGGTGAGTGCCTGAAGAAGGCTGATGCCATGGGAAGCCCACACTGGAGCAGACTCCTGGCAGCACCTGTGGGCACATGGACACAGGAGCACCTGTTAGAACAGGGTTGCTGGCAGGACTTGTGATCCCAAGGGGAGTCCACTTGGAAGCAGCTTGTTTCTGAAGTACACAGGGTACCAGTGGGATCACAGAGAAAGAGTTGAAATACTCAGGTGCATTGGATTATGTTGGTTGCCATCTGATTAACTTACATCAGAAT